>QANZ01048965.1:0-16751 GCA_003254925.1 Chamaecrista fasciculata
TCCCACGTGAATGATCGACCAGGGACAGTTTTTGATTAATTATCCTATAATCAATCAAGGACGCTATCATAGTAAACACGCTAATAATATGATAACAACATAATTTATCTCTATAAATTAATCAAAAATATATATATGTTCAAATAACACATAAATAAAATGATTGGCCCTAGGGCACAATCTCCATCAATAGGCGCTTAAACTCATGGGTCCCACTTGGAAGATTTGATCTTCAAATTGTGATTCTGAGTTGGTTATTTGAATTTGAATTAAGATATTCTAGGAATATTTTAATTAGATATTCAAAGCCTAAATTAATGATATTATGGAATATCATGGATTTTATATTTATAAAATTAGTGTAATTTTAGTAAATATAAAGCCTGAAAGTCGCCTAGCTCCCACAATGCTCATGCCTTGCACATTTTGAAACCCTAGCTCCCAAAATAGAGAGAAGTCGAATTCCTCCTTGTAGAGAGAGAAAATTTCGACACACACCTTCCTAGAGAGAGAAGTCGATTTTCTTCTAAGGAGTTAGAAGAGTTATCGAAAGTTGTGGGTTCTACGGGTTTGTAGACAACAATAGAACAAAAGGAGTTTTGTTGTTGATTGTTGATCTGTGGCGCCATTCCCCAACAGTGGTATCAGAGCCACGCTAGTCTTGGAATTTAAAATCATTTTGGTGTGCATGTGATGTATGCTTGGCGTGTTTTACCTTTTTCAATCTTGTATTGGTTTTACAAAAAAAAATCCACCGAATGTTTTTCTAAAACTGAATCTACAAGAATAGGTGCAAACTTATGTATGTGATACATAAGGAAGTCAATATGATTGATTTCGNTGAAAGCCTGAGGTATAACACTTTTCGAATCTGGTTTTAAATTTCAGCTAGCGGATCTCAAGGGGGGTTTTCCTCGGGGGCGCAAGTTTTTTTTTTTTAATTTAAAGTTCTTCCGCTGCGTGTTTCCCTGAGGATTCCCCAACACTAGCCTCTCCTCTACACCTGTTACGATGCCCTTAGACCTGAGGTCTTGACTATTCCGGCGTTGTAGATGCTAAACCTTGGCCTAGTCCAACGTTGCCTGTAATAGGGTAGCCATACAGGCTAGGTACGGGTTTAGTTGTTTGTCGTGCTGAAGAATGTGGTTGACCAAGAAGGAATTTTGTCCCTCATTAAGTTGAGAGATATTTGACTGGGCCCCTCGATGAGTTTGTCCAAGGAATGTGTGGCCACACAGGGTAATGGGACTAACTCAAGGAATCGAGAAAGTTATGGTTTGAATTGAAGAATGACTTTCACATGCCTTATCCATGACCAACATATCGTGTGACAATAGGGATTATGACAAGGTGGTACTTAGGTTAAATCGTAAATGTTAAAACGATAACTCACGTGTTTTGGGTAGTCGTGATGGCTTGCTAGAGTCCGCTCTCGACTTGTGAGTCATAGAGATGGCTTGCTGCCAATTTCACGTGAGGCCTGCTGGGTCACACATGAGCAGGATCAAGATACTGTAATGGGACACGAATTAGGGTTTAATTCGTGAGTCACTTTAGTGACACAATTTAAGATATGGTTGAATGTCTTAGGACATGAAGCTTGACTTAAATAAAATCTACATTTGTAATATTTAGATTTGTTGGACAAGTTTAAATATATTGATTGTTAAATAGTTAATTTGATTAATCTATTTACAATTGAGTTGTTATTTAAAATATTAGGGAATAATGAATTGGAAAAGTCTCCTAAAAGTTAGGGGATTATTGATTTATTAAATTTTCTAATATTGAAAGATAACAAGATGAGGGTGGCACCTCACTCTTGAATTAATTAATGAAATATGATTTTGTTGATTTGAATTCAAGTTTAAATTTGAATTCAAGATTTGAATTTGAATTCAAGATTCAAATTTGAATTAAGATATTAGGGTAATATTTTAATTCAATTTGTTAAGGATATTAATAAGTTGGTTATAACTTCCTAAGAGTTAGGATTGTTATCTTATTTATTAAATTCCTATAAAACTAATAAAGTGGGTGGCGCATTCTTGTGGATCAAGTGCAGGATTTGATTTTGCATTTTGAATTTCAAGAATGCATTTTGAATTTAAATTAAAATATTAGTGTAATATTTTAATTAAGAATTCAAATCCTCCTGACTCATTCCAACCAATGGGAAGTGGGCATTCAAGATTTAGGTTTCAAGATTTGATCTTAAAATTTAAATTTAAATTGCCTTTTAATTTTGAATTATAATATTAGTGTAATCAATATTATAATCAATATTAGTAATTCCCTATTTTCATGATTATAATTCCCTATTTTCATGAGTTAGGAATGAGACTCTATATATACACACATAAGTCGCCTAGAAACCCTAGCCCAAAAGTGAGAGGTCAAGTCGCCTATTCCAAGTGTGAAAAGAGAGTTTTGAGAATAACCCTAAAACTTAGGGTTTAGGCGAATTGTGTGAGATAAAGAGGAGAAAGTTGCATAACCCTAGAGTTGTGTGGCCAAGAATTTGATTCTTGGTTCTGCGCCACCAAATCTTGGAGTTCTTCAAGAAGTGTTCTTGAAAATTCAAGATTGTAGATCGGTTCCCGTGATCTCTTGGAGAAGAGATCGAAGGCTAGCACCTGGGTATCTGCCAAACTGTTCGTGTGGATTACCAGCAGAGGAAGGACACGAGTCTGTGGACTTCTCGGAAATTGCAGTCATTCAGCATTCTCTGATATAATTAAACATCTCATCTCACTGGTATAAACACATGTAGTGGATCCTGTGGAGGAGATTATAGATTTTGTAAAAAAAATTTAAATTTTACCTTTTTCCGTTGCGCTCGCTCTATAATCTCCAACAATTAGATCGTTTTAATTCTTCCATAAACAATATTAGTGTGTTTGTTTCACCATTAATAAAGTTTACTCTTGCACATTCAGTTGAATTGTGGTCGTATGACAGAGTGATCTGTCTATTGTTTCTATTATCGCCATTGCTTAAGGATTGTTATGTTTAATTATAAATCGTTACTTAGTTGAGTCGTTTATGATTATCATGATTGATCCATATTTCGTGTCCATGAGATATAATATTGAATGTGGTTTTGCTTGATATAATTATAATAATAACTTCTTGATTATCGTTATTGGACTATGATGGTAGACTTCGTGATTATTCTCTAGGACTTCATATTCTCATCTTTTCATATTCATTCTGTTATCTTTTCTTTATTTTCTTTATGTTCTTTACTTTCTTGTTTTCATCATAATAATATTGCTAACGCACAAAACATTGGACCTGAATTCGTAATTATTTACACAATCAATTGTTATTCTCATCCAAGAAGTTCCTTAGAGATCCGACCTTGGATTGTGCACTATATTATATATAAATATAATATTCGGGCATAGCATGAGTATTAATTTGGCGTCACTAACGACAAGTGCCTGATCAAGTAACAATCCACTTACTGCTTAGATTGATATATATTTATGACATCATATCTTTTCAATAGATTTTATACTTTTAATTTATGTTTATATATGAGTGGGTATATATATAAAAGTTCGTCCACCCTTAAAAATATCACCATCAAACGGTTTAATTCCACCTTGCACCTTGATGCATGTCGGACCTTCTAAGGTTCTCCTTCCCTCCAAATTGTCTCCCTATCTAAACGATTTTTTCTATATATTTTGACGAATTGTTAAGGAAATATTAGTAATAAAATTATTTTTAATTTAGTCATTGAATCATACAAATATTGTTATTCTAATTTTTAATTCTTAAAATGTTTAATTTAATTGGTAATAAGTTAGAACTTGTTATAATTGAGTTATTTTATAATGATAAAATATTTGTCAAAATATAACTTTGGTCTATTATATATGTGATAGGATACAATTCAGTCATTTATTTATTAAATTTTTCTTTTTGCAAATTTTGATCCTCCATGTTTACAAAAAAAATTCACTTTTTGATTCTAACAACTAAATGTGATTATCTATATTTCTTTCATTTCAAGTTTAAATATAATAAATTCCGAACAACTTGTTGATTTTAACAAGTTCTTTCTTTGTTTAGAACCTTCAACAAATAAAATAAAATTGAGTTTCAAAAGTGAATCGCTTGTTTTACAGTCAAATGAGTGAAATTGGTCATATTTCTCTCTTTTCAAGTTTGATTGTTAGGAGTTATGAGTTACTTTTGAAAAACTCTTTTTTTTTCCTCACTTGGGATCATTAACAAATGAGATCAAATCAGGTTGGAAAATTATTTTCTATAACTTTCTTTCACTTTTTGGTTTTAGAACAACTTTTGGACGTGATTTGATCTCATTTAATTTGCTAATAGTCTCAATTAAATAAAAAATGACTTGTCAATAGTAATATGTAGCTTCGAACTTGTGATAATCAAAATTTAAACAAAAGTGATATATAGACAACTTTGCACTATTTGACTGTGAAACGAGTGGTCTACTTTTGAAGCCTAGTTTGACCTTGTTTGTTGACGACTCATCTAAATAAAGAAATGACTCGTCAAATTTAAAGCAACATGCATGTAACTCGAAACTTGTCACATTAGAATTTGAAGATAAGAGAGATATGACCACATTAAGTTGTTGAAACCCATGAGTGAAACTTTTGAAAACCTTTGAGAACCAAAATTACAACAAAAAAAAAAAAAGATAAAAATTGAATTGCAACCTTCACTAAAAATAAGGGGATTAAAATTGTACTTTGACCTAACATACTTTTAAAAAAATTAATTTGTAATATTTATAAATTTTAAAAACTAAACTAAATATTTCAAAAATTAAAAAGTAAAAATTAAAATAATAACGCGGTACTAAAATACCCATTAAGCATCCTCACCCGAAAAAAAAAACCCATTAATCATATGAAAATTTCTATAATATGTTTTGGTTTGAAGAAAATATACAATAACTTGCGACAATTCCAAGAAAATCCGTTTTTCATCTTCATTTCTCAAGAACAAATATTTGCTGAAATTCTAAGATATACATATTACATGGCTAAATGCTACAAATTGTNTTTTTTTTTTTTTTTTCGTAAACTGACCTCTTCTAATTAATTGTGACAGGTAGAGACGAAGACTCTCAAGCTTGGTCGATGATTCCGGAAATGAAAGGAAGATCCATCGTTTGAAAACCTTTCGTTGGAATTAACAATGAATTTCAATAACATATGATTCCAGGTAGATTACCTAAACCAGATTTCCCCAAAATTTCTGCCATTTTACCTTTTTCTTTTTTGCAAAAGTATATTTTTATATTCTATAGAATCAAGTTTCCATTTTAACTTTTAAAATTAATTAATCTCAGTATTTTTCTTTTTGGTTGAATAAAGTAACAATATTTGAAGTTAAAAAAATTTGATCAATTTTCATTTTTCAATGATCAAGCAAGGAAAACAAGATTTAAGATATAATTTTTTTTTTTGCGAACGTTTAAAATATAAAAATAAATGTCAAAGTCTCAAATTGGTCTCTTATGTATGGGGTAGGTTTCAAATTGCTCCTTAATCTTTCACTTGTTTTAGATTGGTCCTACATATTTCTATGATCTTTCAAATTGATCCCAAAAATACTTAATGTAGTCATATTTCTCTTATTTCAAGTTTAACTACACAAATTCAAAATTACGAGTTTCTTTTAACAAGTACTTCGAGATCATCAATAATTGAGGTTGAATCGAGCCCGAAAGTGGGTAACTCGTTTCACGATCAAACATATAAAATTGGTCATATCTTTTTCGTTTATAGTTTGAATACGACGAATTTGAAGCTATGTGCTAAGTCTCGGAGAGTTCTTTCGGTAGTCAGTTAAGATCATTAGCAAATGAGGTCAAATTGCGTCTCAAGAGTATTTTTGTGACCAATTTGAAACATCACGGAAACATATATGACCAATCTGAAACAAATTAAAGATAAGAGGCTAATATGAAACTTACCCCATACATAAAGGACCAATTTGAGACTTTGGCCAAAAATAAAACTTGACTTTATGTTAAAGAAACTTACCCCATAGAAACTCTTTACACACCGGATAGATCTTATCTCAGCGTTGCACGTTGTTTTTATTCAGAATCCTTGAATTCAACGAAAACATATGCCTAATTCCCCTTGTGTCTGATCATTCATTTGGTCGGGGTTAAAGATATATAACTAGAGACAATGGTTATTTCTACCAAAAAAAAAAAAAAAAGAGACAATGGTTATGGTTTTAATCGTCAAGAGTCTTCATGCATGATCTCTTTCTCAGACACATACATATAAATTACAACCTCGAAATTTACTACGTATGAATTGTCTTTTGCGCAGTGATACTGTACGCAACAACACAATACCAAACAAACATGCGTGTTTTTGTCCGTTAACTTGACACGAGGAATTGCGTTACTCAATCAATTGGTTATAAATCCCAACCAAATTTAACTACTCCTTAATATCAAGAAATAATTAGCACAATCAATGCTTATAAAATCCGTGTCCATCACCAATTTCAAGAAATTGAACAACAACTAACATCAAACTTTTCGATCTCTAGTTTTTCTAATTGTAGTTATTGACAGTTTATAACTTTATATATATATAATCTGTATGTAGAAATCGTAATAACATAGAAAAAGAAAATTAGGTCGTACAGAAGGGGCATTATGGCATACGCTGCGGTGAGCATACCTGCCTACACTGCAGCTTCTGCTTCAATGCATCCGGACATCGGAAAAGAGCGATCGAGCTCCGGCAAGGACTTGTCAAAGATGCGAAGGTCTTATTCCGATAACCACCTCTGCCACGCCGTCACGGCCGGTGGTGGCGGCATTGTGGTGGAGCCAAAATTGAAGAGCAGCAGATCTATGGGGATTTTCCCTTTTGCAGGTTCAATTTCAATCCTTCCGGAATCGCTTCGGTCGTTCTTGTTTGACCCTGAAACGAGTAAAGACATAAATTTGGAAGAGAAGGAAAATAGGGTTGATAAGAGTGAGGAAGGAGGAGATGATGATCATAATAATGATGTTAAGAGGGCGAATTGGGTGGAGAGGCTTATGGAGATAAAGAGGCATTGGAGGAATAAAGTTCCCAAGAAGGAAGAAAATATGGATAATAAGGATCATGTGGTTTGTGTTGAAGAAAAAAACGATGAATATTGTGATGATGATGTTGATGGTGTTTGTATGGTAGGTTGTGATGATGATGAAGAAGAAGAGGAAGAAGAAGAAGAAGAAGCATTATACAACCGTGAATCTTTCTCAAAGTATCTGGTGCGAGTGCCCTGGTCTGATACCAAACAGTATTCTCAGCTGGCTTTTCTTTGCAATATGGCTTATGTAATACCACAGATCAAGGTAAGCAAGCACATGTTCTATTTTCTTGATTAAAATTTGGCCTGATTTTAGACTTAAATTGCCAAAAGTGTAGTTTTGGTCCCAAAAATTTTACTCAAGTCTCAATTTGGTCCTATAACTTTTGTTCAAATCTCAATTTTTTTTGTTGCACTTTTGGTCTCATCTTTTGCTTAGTTGCAGAGTTTGTCTCATATCTTTCGGTCAGGTGCAGAATTAGTGCCATAGTTTTAGGTCAAGTGGGAGTTATGATAGAACTTTTTGCAAAAATATGAGACTAAATTTACAACTTTACTAAAAGATAGGGGATCAAAAGTGATACGGGACCAAATCTACCACTTGAGCAGAAGATATGAGACCAAAAGTGCAAAAAAAAAAAAGTTAAGAGACCAAATTGAGACTTGAGCATAAGTTATGGGACCAAAAATACACTTTGACCATATATATATATATAATAGTATTAGTAGTCATAACTTTTCAAGAATATTATTTAAAAGTACTGATGATTTTTTGAGTTATTAGCATATTGAGGAGGCACTGGGCTAGTATGTGCTTCATGAATACATTACTAATACGAAGAAATTAAAAATGGTTACTATTATATTATGTACTTTAGAGTTCCAAAAATTAATATCGTCACAATATAATGTTAATTAACCACAACAAACAAAAAAAATTGCATATTAGTTGTTTTATATGGATTAGTAAAGTAAGCTGTAAATGTTTAAGTCACATGTTAAGCTAGACTGCTAGAGTAAAGTAGGGAAAGGAGATCACCAAATTTAACGATGCTACGTGGGATGCTTGCTAAATTATATACAAGAATGATTCATATAGAAAATCCAATAAGCGAGAATATGAAATAGAAAGAAAAATAATAGGTCAAAATGCATTTTTGGTCCCATTAGTTTTGCTTAGGTCTCAATTTGGTCCCTTAACATTTGTTGTTGCACTTTTGGTCCCAAATCTTTTGCTCAGGTTGCAGATTAAGTCTCGTATCACTTTTTTGTTGCACTTTTGGTCCCATAACGTTTTTTGTTGCAGTTTTGGTCTTATATTTTTGAGTAAAAGATGAGACCAAAAGTGCAACAAAAAAAATTATGGGACCAAAATGAAACTTAAAAATAGTTATGGCACCAAAAGTATACTTTGGCCAAAATAATAATAGTCAGAGCGTAGATATATACTAGCCAAATGACTTGGCTACTATTACAGTTAGAGAATTCAGAGTTAGGCTATTCAGTTACTCACGGGAACTCTCATATATATATATATATATATAAATAAAAGTGTTAGAAGAATATAGTAGGCTTTTGATAGAACACGAAAACAGAGTAGGCTTTGATAGTGTGGTCACTGTCCTTAAAGAAATTAAGCCCCCACTATTCAATTGCCGCTGGGTTTGTATGACAGATTTCTTCCAGGATTTTACAAAGCCTGATATTATAGTCAGCAAAACTATAATATCTTATGAACACAATTTTGTGAAAGAAAAGTTGAAGATGAGATCTCTTGATTGATTTTCTGTTTGAGAGATGAGATGCTATTTATAGAGAAAAACCTGAAGATGTACAACCTTTCAGATTTCTACAATCATATCTTTTCATGTTCAATCTTAATGGTTGGTCATAACTTGTCATGATTCAACATTCATGACTTTTCAATAAACAGTTACAACCATCCACATGTGAAGAGTTATGACCCTTCACATATGAGCTCTCTTCTCAACCCTTCAACTTACCCAATGTGGGACTTTAATTACTAACTATTTTCCAACAAGTTTTCGTAATTCATGACTCAATTTGATTGTAAGTGTCATATATATTGCAGGCTAAGGACTTGAGGAGACACTACGGCCTTAAATTCGTGACATCGTCTTTAGAGAGAAAAGCAGAGGTGGGGAAGATCAAAGCAAAACTGGAGCAAGACTCAACTCGAGTGCCTACTAGAGCAATGGAAGCCTCTAATTGTGATGATAATGATGATGAGCAAATAATAATGCAGGCATGTGCGGCGTATGAGATCGCAGCCTCGGCGGCGTCGTACGTTAAATCACGAGCCAAATCGGAAGAAGAAGAAGAAGAAGAAGAGATGAATTGTTCACGGGTTTACAAATCGGAGGTTGCTGCTTACATGGCAGCGTCCACAGTGACTGCAGTTGTTGCTGCAGGCGAGAGGGAGAAGCAGGAAGCAGCCAAAGACCTTCAGTCACTTCACTCTTCGCCTTGTGAATGGTTCGTTTGTGATGATTCCACTACTTACACTCGACGCTTCGTTATTCAGGTACCTACCCTACAATACAGGGGTGTTCATTAGGTTAGCTAACCCGTCAACCCGCTAAAACCAACCTAACCCACTAGTTTGGGTTGGTTTGGGTTTAAAAAGTTGAGCCCGATGTGGTTTGGGTTGGGCTGCGGGTTTCAAGATTTTGAGCTTGCTCAACCTAAACCAACCCGCCGGCCCGCAAAAATATTAAATAAAAAATAAAATTNGCCCGTGAACACCCCTACTACTACCTACACTATTTTCTACTATTTGATTTCTTTATGCCTTATATTTCATATTTTGAATTTATATATATATATATATCGTGAGAGAGCACTCGAAACATATATAAATTACCCCGATGTCCAATTTGGTTTCATATCTTTTGTTTAGTTCCTAATTTGATCCTATATTATTTTCTGTTGCACGTCTGATCTCATATTTTTGGGTCAGCTTCCAATTTGGTCTCTTATCTTTTTTTAGTTGTAGATTTGGTCTCATATCATTGGTTTAATTACAGAATTGGTTTTATATCTTTGGGTCTGTTGTAGAAGTGATCCCACATCTTTTTCAAAAGGACAAGCTAACAGTGAATTAATCTTTTTTGTAAAGATATGAGACCAATTTTGTAAAAAAATGTAATAAATATAACTTCTCGGAATGAAAATCAATTTTTTCTCTTTTTTAACAGAAAAAATGGATGGAAAATGCTGAGGGAGTAACGATGGAACGTTTCGGAAAGTTGAAGTACCAAAATAGAACGAAAAATGATTGAGGGACCAAAACTGAACTTTGAGGACCAAAATAAGACTTAATCTAGATCAAATTATATATTTATGGCCACCACTCTTTGAAGATTAATTAAAGTTTCAACTCGGGTTTTTCTGGGATCAAGTTATGGACCAAGTTGTATATTTAATATATATAAAGAATATAATGATGAGATGAGATATATATATGTATGTAATTTACTAATTTTGTTTGGTGCATGTCATGGATGCAGGGATCAGATTCCTTGGCATCTTGGCAAGCAAACCTCTTCTTTGAGCCAACGAAATTTGAGGTGTGAATCATTCTTATTTGTTTCATTTCATTTGTCAGGTCTAGCTCCTAATAGATCAGATCAACATTGAACATTAAATTAAAAAGAAGCAATATTCTGAGCTTAATTATTACATTCATTACAATAATAAATTAAGGGTAAATTATACTTTGGTACCCTGTGGTTTGACCCTATTTCACTTTGATATCCTGTGGTTTGAAACTTGACACTTTGGTACCTGTGGTATTCTCCATTAACACTTTGATACCCTTTGGAGCTATTTTGTAATTTTAACCATAATAAATTTTACAAAAATTACATATTGACCCCAAAAAAATTTTAATTTTTTTCATTTTAGTCCCTATATAATATGTATCCAGGGACCTATTTGTAATTTTTTGAAAATTTTTTGGGGTCAATATGTAATTTTTGCAAAATTTGTTATGGTTAAAATTACAAAATAGCTCCAAAGGGTACCAAAGTGTTAATGGAGAATATCACAGGGTACCAAAGTGTCAAGTTTCAAACCACAGGGTACCAAAGTGAAATAGGGTCAAACCACAGGGTACCAAAGTATAATTTACCCATAAATTAAAACAATAACTTGATTGATATATGTGCAGGGAACAGATGTACTTGTACACAGAGGAATATACGAAGCAGCAAAGGGAATATACGAGCAATTCATGCCAGAAATAATGGAGCACTTGAGAACACATGGGGCACGTGCGAAACTTCAATTCACAGGCCACTCATTAGGGGGTAGTCTGTCTCTTTTGGTGCATCTGATGCTACTAACAAGGAAGGTAGTGAGCCCTTCGACTCTGAGACCAGTGGTGACATTTGGGTCACCATTTGTGTTCTGTGGAGGCAAAAAGATACTAAATCAGCTAGGCGTGGACGAGAGCAACATCCACTGCGTCATTATGCACAGAGACATCGTTCCAAGAGCATTCTCTTGCAATTATCCTAACCACGTTGCTCTACTTCTTAAGCGCTTGAATGCCTCCTTCAGATCGCATCCTTGTCTCATGAAAAAAGTAAGCATCATCTATCATCTATCATCTTTGTTTTTAACAACTAATTAACTTTTAGAAAAAAGGATAATTCAATTTTATTATTTTCACAACTTTCAATGATTATCATGCAAAATGTTAATATATAGGGTAACACTTTAAAAAGCTAGATAGCTTAAACTATTTAGTTTTTAGCTATTGGATTTAATTTTTTAGTATCGAGATCTGTGTTTTATATATTATAAAAAAACATTACACAAATCTCAAGACAAAAAAATTAAATCCAACGGCGAAAAACTAGTGTGCTATAGCTATCTAGCTTTTTATAGCATAACCCTAATATATATTAGGCTAAAGTGCACATTAGGTCCCATAATTTTTGCTAAGGTCTCAATTCTTTATTACATATTTTCTCAAATCTTTGATTCAAATTGCAGAATTGGTCCTGTATTTTTTGACCATGTTGCAGAATCGGTTCATATTTTTTGAGTTAGATGCAGAATTAATCTCATATTTAAGGTTAGGTGAGACTGACAGTGGAGATTTTTACAAAGATATAAGATCAATTCTTTAATCTGACCAAAAGAAATAAGACCAAAAGTGATATGAAACCAAATTTACATCATGAGCAAAAGATAAGAGACAAAAAATGCAACAAGAAGTGATGAGATCAAATTGAAACGTAAACAAAAGTTATTGAACCAAAAGTACACCTTAGCCTATATATATTAAATTGAACTTAGGAAAATTGAACTGTGAATTGTATCTATTGGGACTAACAGTTAACTTATATATGTATGTATGCAGAAGTTATTGTACTCGCCATTGGGAAAAATACTGATTGTGCAACCTGAGGAGAAGACATCTCCGTCACATCCATTACTGCCAGTAGGAAGTGGTGTATACACTGTAGAGATGTGTCCAAATGTGGTAAGGGCATTCTTAAATCGACCCCATCCTCTAGAAACCCTAAGTGATCCCACGGCTTATGGGTCTCAAGGCACCATCCTTAGAGACCATGACTCTAGCAACTACCTTAAAGCTCTCAACACTGTCTTACGACAACACACCAAGCTTCTCCTTAGTCGTAGGGTCAATAATCATAGGATTAATCATCTCTCACCTCTCCTTGCCTCTCATCCTTATCTTCAGTACTCTTGGACGCACACTAATACTAACTACACATTCATCACCAACCAAATCATTACTGAAGTTTAATTAATATACAAATTAAATTTGGTCAATTGTATAGCTATAGATCAAAATTTTCCTGTAAATTCCAAGAGGTGATGGAGATTGTGCCCTAGGGCCAATCATTTTATATGTATGAACATATTGTTTGACTGATTTATGAATGATAAATTATGTCGTTATCATATTATTAGCATGTTTACTATGATAACAATCCTTGATTAATTATGTGATAATTATTCTAAACTGTCCCTGGTTGATTATTCACGTGGGAACGTGAATGAACTAAGACCAGCATAACTTCAGTGTATAGAGATACACGCATGTGATGCTTCTCGAGAGTCATGGTGCAATTATGTAATGGGTTACAAGTTGCTGGACCGACCCGGAGAGTCCTGCATGGGTTTAGTCATGAGCTAGTCTCTCCTATACACCTGTCACGATGCCCTTAGACGTGAAGTCTTCATTATTCCGGCGTTGTAGATGCTGAACTTTGGCCTAGTCCAACGTTGCCCGTAACAGGGTAGCCATACAGGCTAGGTACGAGTTTAGTTATTTGCCGTGCTGAGGAATGTGGTTGACCAATAAGGAATTTTGTCCCTCATTAAGTTGAGAGATATTTGACTGGCCCCTCGATGAGTTTGTTCAAGGAATGTGTGGCCACACAGGGTAATGGGACTAACTCGAGGAATCGAGAAAGTTATGGTTTGGATTGCAAGGATGACTTTCCCATGCCTTATCCATGACGACAATAGGGATTATGACAGGGTGGTACTAAGGTTAAGTCGTTGATGTTAAAACGATAACTCACGTGTTCTGGGTAGTCGTGATGGCTTGCTAGAGTCCGCTCTCGACTTGTGAGTCATAGAGATGGCTTGCTGCCAATTTCACATGAGGCTGGCTGGGTCACACATGAGCAGGATCAAGATACTGTAATGGGACACGAATTAGGGTGAATTCGTGAGTCACTTTAGTGACACAATTTAAGACATAGTTGAATGTCTTAGGGCATGAAGTCTTGTCTTAAATAAAATCTACATTTGTAATATTTAAATTTGTTAGACAAGTTTAAATATATTAATTGTTAAATAGTTAAGTTTAAATATATTAATTGTTAAATAGTTAATTTGATTAATCTATTTACAATTGAATTCTTATTTAAAATATTAGGGAATAATAAATGGACTAAGTCTCCTAAGAGTTAGGGGATTATTGATTTATTAAATTCTCTAATATTGAAGAACAAGATGAGGTGGCGCCTCTAATTTGAATTCAAGACTTGAATTTGAATTAAGATATCAGGGTAATATTTTCATTTAATTTGTTAAGAAAATTAATAAGTTGGTTATAACTTCCTAAGAGTTAGGATTTGTTTCTTATTTATTAAATTCCTATAAAATAAACAAGAAGGGGGCGCATTCTTGGAGATTCAAATGCAAGATTTGATCTTGCATTTTGAATTTCAAGAATGCATTTTGAATTTTAGGTTAAGATATTAATGTAATATTTTAATTAAGAATTCAAATCCTCTTGACTCATTCCAACCAATGGGAAGTGTGCATTCTAGATTTAGGTTTCAAGATATGATCTTGAAATTTAAATTGAGATTGCCTCTTAATCTTGAATTATAATATTAATGTAATTTTATAATCAAGATTTTGTGATTCCCTAATTTGAGGAATGGGGGCTCTTTATAAACACCTAAAAGTCGCATATCCTAAGGGGAAAAAGGGAGGGAGTTTTGAACTAACCCAAAACTTAGGGATAAAAGGGCGAGTTGTGTGTGAGAGTAAGGAGAGGCGAAAAACCTAGTGTAAGTGTGGTCAAGAAAGTCGTTCTTGGTAGTGTGCTCATCTCTTGAGTTTTGGTGGGGAATTTTTGAGGAAAAATTCCATACTAGTGCGTCACTTTGATTATTGGATTTTTCAAGAAGTGTTCTTGAAATTTCAAGGTTTGTAGATTGGTTCCCATAATCTCTTGGAGAAGAGATTGGAGGCTAGCATCTGAGTATCTGCCAAACTGTTCGTGTGGATCACCGGCAGAGGAAGGACACGAGTCTAAGGACTTCTTGGAATTGCAATCATTCAACCATCCGTTTGATTTAGGTAAACATCTTATCTCACTGGTATAAACACAATTAGTGGATCCTATGGAGGAGATTATAAAATTTTATTTTACCTTTTCCGCTGCGTTTGCTCCATAATCTCCAACAGTGGTATCAGAGCCACGCTAACTTTTTGTTTATGCTAGTTTTGTGAATATACATGTTGATGTATGTTTGTATGTTTACCATTTTTCATTCGATATGCTCAAATTTTGCGATTATCCACCACACGATTTTAACCTAATCTAAAAATGGTGCAAATTTATGTCTTTGATACATAAGGTGATCAATTTGATTGATTAAAATTTTCATGAAAAGTTTAGGTCTTGGCCGAAACCCTACATATTTTTTTTTAATTAAAATTGTTTTGTTTATTTTATTGTATGGTGGCCGAAAATTGTAAATTGTAAATTTATAATTTTTTGGTCAATGAATTCGGCTTCTTGAATATGTTTCTTGAATTTTTGAATTATTGATGCAAGGCTTATTTTTCAAGAAGGCATGTTAATTGCACAATCCCTAATTGAACACAATCAAAGTCGTTTTTTTTTGTGTTGTTGGATGTTGATGCCGTGAATGTATACGTGAAATTGTTCATGCATGAGTATGGTGTTGGATATGGCTCTAGATTTTATTTTGGTAAATACGGCCTGCGTGTCGTCTCCCTAAATTCTAGATGTAATTTCTTTTCTAACCTCACTCCCCTCATATGTTCAAATGAGGTTTCCCAATGTAATTTTTCCTTTTCTTTTAGAAAGATTCTCTCATTGGCTTGAGGGAATTTAGGGTAGATGAGCCATATCTAAATACGGTTATTTTATGCATTTAGTTTTTGTATATGATACAAATTGGCGCTAGATGCATGTTTAGGGGTCACGATTTTAACATGCAAATTTTATGTTTTGTACGCACAACCATGTATTCGATACGAGCGTAGGATTTTGTATAAGATAAAAAATTCGTGCATGTGCTTATATGTATATGATACATGGGGATAAACACTTGGCATACTCGTTTAATTTTTAAAATTGAATTTAAAATTGAACCAAAAATTGAACCCTTATAAAATCTTAAGTTTTAATGCCATCAATAAAACACCTTGTTAAAATCTTGATCATTGTGGAGCAGGGATAGCCCAAGCTACACGTATCTACTTTTATCTTGAGGAGACACAGGTGAATGGATGATTCAACGCAATGCCTTATTGAAATCTTGCTTTATTGGATGCGGTGATAGCCCAAGCTACACGTGTTTAATGGACCTTGATGATATAGGGTTGGGCTTTCGCCTCATTGTTTTGAGTTTGGCCATTCACAAGTTTTTTTGTGTGACTTAATGAGGTTATCAAATCGGATTTGGACCTCAAGGCATTAGATGGGATAAACATGCCATAATAAGTATCATACGATGATAGAGTCCCATAAAGATCTAAGAGTCACATATGATGTGATTGGTAAAGAGTTTGTTGGGAAATCACAGAGGGAGCGCAGCGGAAGAAATTAAAAATTTTGGACTAAAACGCAAATAAAACTAAAAGCTAACTCTGTGATTCCTTCCAGGATCCACTAACTATGTTTATACCAGATAAGAAAAGGGATGTTTACCTAGTTTCAATCGGTGACTTATCGTGTTCGCGAATTTGAGAAGTCCACTGAGTGTCCTTCCTCTACCGGTGATCCACACGAGCAGTTTGGCAGATGCCTAGGTGCTAGCCTCCTTCACTTCTCCCCAAGTGAATACGGGAACTCTATCTATGATTCTTGAATAATC
>QANZ01048976.1:8648-25091 GCA_003254925.1 Chamaecrista fasciculata
TTTAAAATAAAATAATTCAACTCATGTTATTTACATTTTAGTCCATTATATAAAATATATAATTCATTAGTTTTATAAAATGAAATTTAGCTTGTTCGTTTTAGTCCATTATATAAAATATATAATTCATTAGTTTTATAAAAATTGTATCACTGAATTATACAACTCATGTTAAAACTAAAATTAGTCTAAAACGAACAAGCTAAATTGTATAATTGTGGGAGTCCATTGTATATGCTTGTTCATTAGTTTTATAAAATGAAATGCATATACAATGGACTATATTGCAAACGGTTTGTTCGTTTTCTATATTGCTCTTTTGATGCATTGTATATGAGTCCATTATATATTAATTTAGCTTTAGACCAAAAATTACATAATAGGAATTCATTTAAGTGCATTGATTGATAAAGTGATAATGTGCTCATGCGTGAAGATCAACGGTCATATTATTACCCGCAAAAAGACAAACCGTTTTGATTAATATATAATTTTTGGTCCCACATTTTTTTCGTGGATAACATTTTGGTCCTTCAATTTATTTTTTGGAGGAAAGTTTGCAATATAGAAACCCAATCGTTGATGAATGCAATTTTTTACGGGTCAAGAGATATATTTCACTTTTATAAGGACCGATTCGTTCAATTTATATAAAATCATAGACCAAATGGTAGGTTTTTAAAAATTTTCATGTTATTTACATTTTGGTCCTTTCATTTCATTACATAATACTACTTCAACCTTCATTACAAATATTCACATCTAGCACAAATTCTGAGACAATTTCATTACCATTTCATTTCATAACCACCACAACCAAAAAGTCAAATATTATTTTTTTATTTCTATCTATTTCCATTATCAATTTTCTATTCTACCCCTATACAATTTAAAAAAACCCATATATTTATTTCAACCAACCACAATCATTACATACCCTTTTTCATAATTTCACATCCTATTTTTTTCATTACATCTCAAACTAATCCAAACATCATTTTCATTACATTTTCATTACATAATTTTCTCATTACCATTTCATTACATAAAATCATAATTTCATTACCTACTTTTAATCCAAACACACCCTTATTATAATGCTCGAAGATCGGTACCTATTACGCAGGTTTTAAACTAGACTGGTTTTTGCAGAGTTGGAAAAGACTGCTTTGGTCCAAATGTGGGGGTATTGTGCAGGGGGAAAGGAGAGAATTTTAGTGTATGAGTACATGGAGAATGGTTGTAGATAATCTCAGATCAAACACTTTAGATTGGAGTAAGAAATATGACATTGCTCTTGGAACTACAAGGGGTCTCGCATACTTACATGAAGAATGCTTGGAGTGGATTTTGCACTGTGATACTTGGGAGCTTTGGACTTACTAAGTTGAAGATCATGGATATAGTATTTCTCCTAATATTTTATTTTGTCTTGGCATGATACTTGGGAGCTTTGGACTTACTATGTTGAAGAATTAAGAAGCCTTCATAAAGATCAAGAGACAAGCTCATGGAGTCACAAGCACATTATAATCTTTCATTTTGCTTTGGTGCTTATTCAAAAATTATAATCCACATGCATTAGAAATAAATTGTTTTGTTTAGAAAGTCTAAGGATATTTACATTTATCATGGGTAGGGGAGGTACTCGACTTCCGTATGAGGTGGCTCGTTAGGCCTCTGCCCTAAAGTGTAAGAGATTGTCTCATTGTATGCGACCATTTATCGGTGCTGGTGAGAAGAGGACATAGTACTCGTTAGAATTTGCATTGCTCGTTTAAATTCCGTACTTATGTTTTTTTTTTTTTTGCGAATTTGTGTGACAAATTTGAACTCCAACAACCTAATGTTTTATCCTAAAAATAAGGAAATCAATTTTCTCTCTCTTTTTAGGATTTTTGACTTTTTTATAAATATTTCATGATTATAAAAAAATCAAAAATATGTTTTTATTCCAAATTCTATTTTCAAAAAGATACAAAAATATGTTTTTAGATTATCATTTAGAATAAAGCCTTTTTAAGAAAAATCAAAAAGAGAAAAAAAAACCCCAAGGAAGAAAGGAGTGAGAAAATATGAGATTTCATAATAAAACCAAATCAACCCACTTGTCTCATTATCTTTCGCTTAAACTAAAATTGAATCAACTCACAATGTTTTCTAGACGAACTACGTGGACATTGACCCCCTTAAGGGGTATATAAGCCCTTGGAGTCAGTTCTTTGGTCAAGTCCGATCATCCAAACTTCATCGCACTTTGCATGTGTTTGTTTTAGAGTATTTATGACACATATAATTAAATTGAACAATTTGGTAATTAGATGTTATGAGATGCCTAACACCTTCTCTGCACGTACTAATTCTCGAAACCAACTCTAATTTAAAGACCAATTTATGAAATTATTTTCAAAAAGATTTTCTAAAGTTTTCTTTAAAAAATTTAGTGGCGATTACATGTCAAAAGATTATTTTTGAAAATATTTTTAAAACTCATTTTAACAGTCTTCTCACAACGTGCACGTCGCATTTTGAGTTCGACAATAAGGATGAAAATTAATTTCCATACCTATTCAAAATTCAATTATGAGACAAGAATAATCAATAATCAATATCAATAATCAATCAATAATCAATAATCAATATCAATATCAATAATCAATAATCAATCAATAATCAATAATATCCAACAAAACAATGTTTTGCCTGGACAAGTGTCACTTTGGTAAGGAAAGTAAGATACTTTTTGTTTTTCCTATTTTTCCTACTCTCAATATTAGACTGACACGTGGCATCTCCTTTATTTTCAGAACAATAAATTACTTTGAGCTGTTACCGCCATCTGCTTCTCTTTTTGCAAAACAAACATCATCACGATTGCTTTCTTCATCCCGCTTATATCAAATTTCAATTCCCATTTCAAATTTTAAATTTCAAACTTTCATTTATCATGGCAGCCACTCTCTTTCTTCACTTTCAAATTTTGAATCGACAACATCATTTCAGAAAAATTCCACCACCTTCTTCTCTCCCCTAAACTTCTCTCCCATGAACCCTAAAATTCTCCCATCTTCTCATCTCACCTTCTTCTTCTCTCCTCCCATCTCCACCACCACTCCCATCTAACCTTCTTCTTCTTCTCGTCCTTCTTTCTCTTTTCTCCCTAAACCCTAACGTCACAAACTTCTGCCATTTCAGTCGCCGTCCATCGTCGGCTGAACACCGTTGTCAACCACCATCATCAGAATTCTGGGTTTCGGGTTGCCTTTGCATCATCTGACCCAATTGCTTTCTTCATCCCGCTTATATCAAATTTCAATTCCCATTTCAAATTTTAAATTTCAAACTTCCATTTATCATGGCAGCCACTCTCTTTCTTCACTTTCAAATCAATAACCAATAATCAATAATCAATATCAATCAATAATCAATAATATCCAACAAAACAATGTTTTGTCTGGTCAATCAATCAATAATCAATCAATCAATAATATCCAACAAAACAATGTTTTGTTTGGACAAGTGTCACTTTCGTAGGGAAAGTAAGATAGTTTTTGTTTTTCCTAGACAAGTGTCACTTTGGTAGGGAAAGTAAGATACTTTTTGTTTTTCCTCTTTTTCCTACTCTCAATATTAAACTGACACGTGGCATCTCCTTTATTTTCAGAACAATAAATTACTTTGAGCTGTTACCGCCATCTGCTTCTCTTTTTGCAAAACAAACATCATCACAATTGCTTTCTTCATCCCGCTTATATCAAATTTCAATTCCCATTTCAAATTTTAAATTTCAAACTTCCATTTATCATGGCAGCCACTCTCTTTCTTCACTTTCAAATTTTGAATCGACAACATCATTTCAGAAAAGTTCCACCTCCTTCTTCTCTCCCCTAAACTTCTCTCCCATGAACCCTAAAATTCTCCCATCTTCTCATCTCACCTTCTTCGTCTCTCCTCCCATCTCCACCACCACTCCCATCTAACCGTCTTCTTCTTCTTCTCCTCCTTCTTTCTCTTTTCTCCCTAAACCCTAACGTCACAAACTTCTGCCATTTCAGTCGCCGTCCATCGTCGGCTGAACACCGTCGTCAACCACCATCATCAGAGTTCTGGGTTTCGGGTTGCCTTTGCATCATCTGACCCAATTGCTTTCTTCATCCCGCTTATATCAAATTTCAATTCCCATTTCAAATTTTAAATTTCAAACTTCCATTTATCATGACAGCCACTCTCTTTCTTCACTTTCAAATCAATAATCAATAATCAATATCAATAATCAATAATCAATAATCAATCAATAATCAATAATATCCAACAAAACAATTTTTTGCCTGGACAAGTGTCACTTTGGTAGGGAAAGTAAGATACTTTTTGTTTTTCCTATTTTTCCTACTCTCAATATTAGACTGACACGTGGCATCTCCTTTTTTTTTTTTTCAGAATAATAAATTACTTTGAGTTGTTACTGTCATCTGCTTCTCTTTTTGCAAAACAAACATCATCCCAATTGCTTTCTTCATCCCACTTATATCAAATTTCAGTTCCCATTTCAAATTTTAAATTTCAAACTTCCATTTATCTTGGCAGCCACTCTCTTTCTTCACTTTCAAATTTTGAATCAACAATATCATTTCAGAAAATTTCCACCTCCTTCTTCTCTCCCCTAAACTTCTCTCCCATGAACCCTAAAATTCTCCCATCTTCTCATCTCACCTTCTTCTTCTCTCCTCCCATCTCCACCACCACTCCCATCTAACCGTCTTCTTCTTCTTATCCTCCTTCTTTCTCTTTTCTCCCTAAACCCTAACGTCACAAACTTCTTCCATTTCAGTCGCTGTCCATCGTCGGCCGAACACCGTCATCAACCACCATCATCAGAGTTCTGGGTTTCGGGTTGCCTTTGCATCATCTGAGTTTTGGGTTTCCTCTCCTCCAAAGAACGCCTGCGACTTTTACAGTGCCAACGTTGGAATCGGTGGGTTTTCGGGTGAGTTTGAGACTTTTCTGCATTTTCAATTTAGTCTATGCTCATCTATTTCGTTTTTCATTTCTGTTGCATTTTTGGCCCATTTTATGAAGAATCCATGGCCTAGGGACTATACTGGAACTTTGGGGAGAATTTTGTAACATTTTGCAAAGTTATTTTGAGTGCTAAGGACCTAAATGAAGAATATATAATGATTCCAAGACTAAAACATAATTTAAATGAGGACTGAACCGTGATTCTGGGACATTTGGGATCTTTCTGTAATATTTTGTTAACTTAATTTGGCCCCTGAGCTTAAATTCCAGAACTGACCCAGAACATTCTCTGAAAGTTCATTTTAGTCCCTCCAGAAATCTTAAAGGACTTAAATGATATGCCATGAATTTGACTTTGGCTTGGTATGCATGTTAATTGCTTTTTGGATCAGTTTGCTGAGAAAGAGTAGTTTTTTGGTTCACAATATATCGTCATTTCCATTTTTGGACCTTTGACATTGCAAGATCTTGAGTTTGGATGTGCTTTTCCCTTTCCCTTACTCCTTTTAAATCAGCGTAATATATTATTGATTAATTGAGATACTGCTTTCCTGGACCTCTGGTGATTTTCTTTTCTTTAATGTTTGTTTCTGACAATTTACACTAACAATCTCACTTTAAATCCAACTTGGTTTTCATTGTTAGAAGGGAATTGGAACATTCTGTGACAATTAGATTGATAGAATGTTCATATTTGATACCAAGATGTTAGTGTGGAGCCAATGTTTTGTGATGATTTTACTGCATAATTCTTTGAACTTTACATGCCTCATTGGTATTTATTATTGTATTGGTTCTTTGGGATTTATTTAAAACTAATCTGATCCGTTTCATTTTGGCAAAAGACATGTTCTCTCACTGCAGTCATAAACAAATCATTCACTTGACGGTAATTTTAACTATGCCTCTTCATTATGTGGATCTCTTTCTTGGGGGGATGGTTGCTCATGTCTTGAGCAAAACAAAGTTTGCACTTTGCATACTTTTCTAGGCTTTTCAATACTTTTCTAGGCTTTTCAATAATGTGAACTGTTTTGGGTATTACAATCCATATTAATATTTTTAGCCATACACCTTTCTATTTTAATTAACATTGATATCCTTTGGGGCTGTTGTAGAATTTATTTTTTTTTGAAAGGTTGGTTCTTTTTTTTTTATTTATACAGGTTGTGATCAAGAATGAAAACAAGAAGAAAGGTTATATAGCTGATGTGGCTGAGTTTGATCTGGTGATGCAGGTATATCAAGATTTCTTAGAATGTTTTTTCTAGAATATAAAGAAAAATATCTATTGTTTACATCTTAGTTTTCTGGTTTTTGTATTAGACAACAAAATCTGGAACACATGAAATAAGATTAAGATGATTCATTTGATTTGTATGTTTGGGTGAATGAAATAGGTGGGTTTTTAATATTGATTTGACAAAAGTTTTCTGATTTGAGTGTGAAAATAGTCTTTTCAACATATATTTGCGAAGGTTTGACTATCAAGCACCTAGATTTTTATATTCTGTATAATGCAAATAGATGAAGGTGGTGAAAGCCAACTGATGGGTAGGTTCCACATATGTAATTTATTTTTGAAAATTTTATTTCTATAAGTTATTATTTCTCACTCAAAAGTGTTATAAAGTTCAAAAATAAATTGCATATCTAGCTAGAACCTGCTCATCGCAATGAATCCAACAAATTAAATTTTGTCAAGAAATTTACACGCATAGAAATGAAGTTAGATTTCAGACCAAATAACCTTGCCCTGATGAGATTATCCGCAAATGGGACCACATGTGCAACTTGCACAAGAGTTTAGAGACACCGCAGGTAGGTATCAAGGTTAGACATCCCCAATTACCTATCGACGTCATTACTGCCAACGCTACTGATAGTGAGGTCACTTGGCACTTAGCTTGGGTTAAGGATCGCCAGAGAAAGAAAAACCATATGGGAGCTTTCCATATTCTGCACACTTACAGTTCTACTATCAAAATTCTGCTAACGAAGCCATCACTGTCACTACTCTCTTTAGCATTCGCAAGAGCTTACTTCATCTTCAGCAACAAGGTCTTAATGGAGTCCTTATCTCCTTACAAATTACTGGCAATAATTTCAAGAGTACTGGTTACCAGCAGGAGGTGGTTATTAAGGACATCATCATCATCTGCCGTCAAAACAATTACCAATTTATTGGGACCCCCCATAACTACAATCTTTCTTCTTTCTTATGTAATTTTAGTTTTACAATGAAAACGATGGATGGGTATGCTTTAGTTATGATTCACATAAGGATTTAGCCTCATTTGCTTACTGCTTGAGGCATTCTGAGTTGGTGGGTATAGAATTAGATCATTATTATGTAGAAAAGTACCTACCACATCGTGTGTGTGTATGCAATTTAGGTTGGATCAAGACATTCCTGGTAGAGTGGCTCATCATCACAAGGAGACGATTAGTTAGAGAACTGCTTGGAAAAACTATAATAAGCCATTGACAAGTGCAATGTTGTGTGATTCTGCTGCTGCATCATATTCTATTTTAGAGCCAAGTGTGACTGTTAATTACCTTGAGTGGTGGTGGAATCAATCAAAACCCAATAAATATTCTGAACCTATAAGTAGCATAGACAAATTGTCACAGAATTCATCTGAGCTAAGACCTCTTATCAGTCCTCATAGAGATCAAGTATGGGATTCTGAGGAAGAGGATGGTTTGACGGTTAATGAAATTCTGAGATCTCATAGTCAAAGACATCTTGGGAATGAAGTAACTGATAGTATTGTTTCACCAAATGTTGCAGCTCATAACATTGATATTTCTATGGCCGATGGAGTTGAAAATCTTGATGGAGGATTAAAGAGGGATAGGGAAGATGCAGAAAGTGATGAGGATGTGAATTTGATGAGCAAGTTTAAAAGAGCCAAAAGAGGTCAAAATGGTGACAATGTTAAGCAAGGGGAAGAAGATGTCAGTACTGGTACAATATCTACTAGATTGGGTCTTTGAAAAATTTGTAAGATAATTTTTTGGATATGCAGTTTGGTCTAACAAGTAATGTTTGTTAAAGAACTAGAGTATGCTCAAATATGGGTGTACTTGCATAGTAATTAATGGAAAATTGTTAATATTTCAATCTCTAGTGTAAAGCAAAAGTCCTACAATTTATAATTTGTTGATATTTTGAGAGAAAGTTCCGCACAATATTTGTTTGAACCAATTCATTTTACAGAGTAATACATGCATAATGCATTATTGTGTTTGAGTATTATTTTATTTTAGGTTAAAATATTATTTAGTCCTCAAACAATAGGGTGAGTTTCGTTTTGGTCCTCAAATTTTCTCTCAAAATAAGAAAATCAACCACTCATTGTCAGCTTACTTATTATATAACACATATGTGAGATAAATGATTCATTTCAATAGTTCAGGTTAGAAATAATAGCAATAATCACACGAAATCACATTTTGAACTAATAGTGAAACAAATGAAAAATTTGAGGACTAAAACAAAATAAAAAAAAGCTTCAAGACCAAAAAATGGTGTGATTGTCTACGTTAGTTTTTTAGAAATAATTAAGATATGACATAGCTCGTTTATAAAACTTGACATGATTCAAATTTTGGTGATAGATTAGTTAAGTTATTAAGTATCTACTAATCTATTCTTTGTTCTAAGACTACTAAATCATTATATTTAATTACAAAATCAACTTGTTAAACCAAAACTTCATTTAACTCATCAGTTGAACAGATTTGTTAAAGATTAAAACAAATACACTCTTGGCAGAATGCCACAAAACAGTAGTAATGTTTAAAAAAAAAAAAAAACTCAAGAAAATGCCTTTTTGCTCATCACTTTGCTAAATGAGCGAATTTGGGAACTTTTGCAGAAGAGTTTAGCTATTTACTATTTAGCATGATTTCGCCAAACTATATAGAAAACGTGGTTTAGCAAAGTCTTCAGTTGAAAAGATTCATTAAAAGATTAAAACAATTACACACTTAAAAAAGATTCTAAAAAACATGTACAAATGTTATATATGTTTCCAAAAAAAAAAAAACTATTTTGGCAAACATGTTGCCAAATGGTTAAAAATTGAATAGATTTAAAAAAAAAAAAAACTTATATCAAGTTCCTTATATCCTTGCTATCAAGTTCTTCCAATCACAAGGTTTAATTACATTTTCTCTCTTTAATGATTGGTCATGCGAAAAGTGGTGTTTAATATTCTCTCTTTATCATAATTGGTCATGTATAAAATTTTTGCCACGCGTCAAATATCAATTGAAAAACTTGATAACAATGATATAACAAACTTGATATAAGTTTTGCCCACCCTGAAAAAATAAATTGAGTAGGTTGAAAGAAGAGTTTAACCATTTAGCAAAGTGTTACCAAACTAACATATCATTATATTTAAAAAAAATAGGGTAGTTATTATTTATTAGTTTAGTATTGCACACTACATATATTAGGAGTGTTCGTTGGACAGTTTAGGCGGTTTTGAACAAAATTTTTAGCCAAACCGCTCACATCGGTTTGAAATAATTCTTAATTAAGAGGTTGAAAATAATTTGTTTAACCAAACCAAACCAAACTAATAAATAGGCGGTTTAAGCGGACGGTTTGAGAGGTTAACAAATTTATTAGTTATTTTTATTAATTAATTATAAAATTAGAGAGAAAAACTAGTGTACTGAAGTAATAAGTCTAATTTAGAGACTAGATAAAAAAATGACAAATGAAATTAGAGATTTGAGAGGATAAAATTATATGACGAAGAATAGTAGTTAATTGTTGTCTAAGATAAAACAAATTTTATAATTCAATAAGATAACATAATAAAAAAAATATAATAAAAACAAATGATGATAAAAAATTAATAATTTTTTTATGAAATGTAATCGTATATAACACAATATAAGTAAAAATAGCTATTTATAAATACTAGCGGTCGGTTCGATTAATTGTATGTCTAAATTGTTAACCGAATCAAATCATCCAATTTTTATGCATTTTTAACCAAACCAAACCGCTCAATTGATCGGTTTAGTTCAATTTTGCTTCAGTTCGGTTTGGTTTGGTCAAATTGATTTGGTTCGGTTTTGAACACCCTTACTTATCTCTCATCTCTCATTATCAATATAGCAATATACAGGCCAAAAAAAAAATTAGCAATATACAGCATTATTCTGTAAATTTCTCGACTTTGTTCATATAGTTGATTATTGGTGCACCTTTTCTCGTCAAAAAAAAAAATTGGTGCACCTTTTCAATAAATTAGGTCAATAGTCTTGAGCACGAAGAGACTCTAATTAAACTTAAGGAAAATCATAATCTCTAAGTATTTGCATCGAGGAACCTATACTTGTTGCCTCATCTTTTTTTTTCTTTTTTTAGTAAGAATCAACTCCTCTGTAAAGTAGGAATAAGACTACATACATCTTGACCTTCCTCAAACCCCACTTAGTGTGAGTCTTGTGTACTGGGGCCGCCCTTAAGAATAAGATTGTATTTTTTTAATCAACAATCAAAGGCTAATCATTCTCGATATGTAAGGATTATTGAATTGAATTTTATCTTTAATAATAAACTTTTTTTCATATATACAACCTAATTCGAACTCGGGACATCATAGTTAAAAAATCCAAATATTTACTAATTGTGCTTGACATTATTAGTTGCCTCATCTTTACTTTACCTTTATTTATTTTCTCATATTTTATTCCATCTGTCACATTATGCAAAAAGGCCATGTTTATGTATTAGGGGATGATCATAACAATAACTATGATTCCTATGTTTGGTAAGTAATTCAATTCCGATACCCTGTACAAGTTAGGCAACTTCATTTCTCTTTTTACAATTAATTATCTTCCATGTATATTTTGTTTGGATATCAACCCCTTATTTCCATATTCTTTCCTCTAATGATAAACAGGGGATTACTTCCAGTCAAAAACATAATTGGAATGCATGATAAGCCTTGTGGATTTCCAAAAGAAGAGTCAGAATCAGTATTCTTAACTAGTACTATGTTTAGACTTTAGACCAATGGACATTATGAAGAATCCCATACAGTTGTTCCAAGAATGAAACAAACACCATTTTAATTTACAACCGTTAATGGGTGTTATTAAAATCTCAAATTTCTCTGGAAATGACTAGCTAGCGTGCAGTGTTGTTCATTTCTTGTAAATCTGAAATATGCTCTTAGTGATAATGAAACAGTGAGCTAGGGAAAATGGCATGTTATTATTACCACAGACAATTGAGTGCTCTGTATTTAGGAAGCTTGGAATCTCAAGTTTGTTCAGTAATTACAGTGATGTTTTTGGCGTTTTCTTTGCTCTGGTCCTAGTTAAAAGAATACTGTAATGGTCTAGCTATTTTTTCCTTGCACGACTTTTCAACCAAAAATGTGAGCATAACTTGAATGTCGAGAATTTATTGAATGGAGATTTTCTTTGTAATAAGGACATTTTACAGCCTGGCTGGAAATATAAGACGATCCATAGCGATCCACCAAATTGGATGGTTCCACTTCCACAATAAGCTAACCAACTGGACGAAATTGAAGCATATGGAATATATGTACATATTTAAACTTTATTTTTCTTTTCAAAGTGGTCCTAGTGGTGTCATTTTCTAATTTCTATCCAGTATTGGTTCATGCACTACTCTCTTATGGTACTTCATACGGAAATATATATAAGTCATAACGCATGAAAATGTATAGGAGCAAGGGAAAATTAATGATCAAGAGTGAGAAAGTTCTGAACTGCATGACAATGCTTTAGTTGTTTCTAAAAGGTAATGATTGATAAACGAATAGTTTGTTAAAGTTGATACTTTAATTTGTGTAAAATCGTGAAACTGCATAAACTTTTTATTATATTTTGAGATTTTAAAGATTTTAACAATCAGTGGAGGAATATCGCTTATTTTTTACCAGAAGAAAAATCATCACTACTTTGCTCAATTGCGCGCCACGTTATCTAATTTTAACTGCCTGCGACATCTTTCGACTTAAGCCAAACTTAGTGCTTTCGTATAAGAATATTAATTTGTTAATATTTTAATTTTTAAATTAGTGACCAAAAGGAGTTGGGTATAGTAGAAGGGGTTAATCTCCCACAACTTAATGAATCAAAGTTTAAATCTTTACTAAAAGAGGTGATCATATTTATTGTCCAACAGTGTTTCGAATAAAATTGTCTCTGTTGAAGGATACCTATGAAAAAAAAAAAAAAAAAATCAGATTAATGAGATGTGAATATGTGATCACCAAGGAAGACAATTCACTTGAATTTCTTCAACTGATTGTAAAAGACTGATTCTTTTCCCTTGATCTTTTCATTTCCTACTTTATACCTGAACCATAGAATAAGTAACCTTCAGGTCAATTAATTAATGAACTACTTGTTTTCTTGTAGGTTTCAAATTTGTCTCAACTCTCAACAGTGATGTTTTTGGGATCTTCCTCTGTTAAATATACGAGAGAAATTAAACTAACCTACTTACAGAGTAGGTAGGTCAATTTTACAAATAAAGAAAGAGGCCAAGAAAAACCCTCCAAGTGGCTTAAGAATATTTAACTTTCTTCTTGAAATGCTTGACTACTCGATCATACCAAAAAAGTCCTTTTTACTTGGTACCCGTTAGTATCTTTGATGAAACGCATAACACATGTATGTGTGTGGATACCTAAAGCACTATATATTACTATCTCATATGTCACCAATAAAACAAACAATATGGCCATTTGATATTTGGTGCTTTCTTGATTCACATGCTCACTTCATTTCTCTCTATATATCTACTCCTAATAAGTCCTAATTCTCTCTTCCAACTTCCATCAGTCTCATTCTACACGCTTTCCTCCTACCTTCGATTCGCCGCGTTCCACTTGCACATAACCTACACATGCACACACCCACACATGCAAATTGATCGATATTCTTGTAATTTTTATTTTATTTTGATTTTTGTTACCTAACTACGGTTATTTATTATCAGATTTTTTTTTAAACCTCAAATTGGTTATGATGGAGTAGATTTTAAATTGGTCCATTATATTTCATTTGTTTTATATTGGTCTTACATATTTCTATTATTTCTCAATTTGGTCCTAAAATTATTGATTTTAGTCATATATCTCTCGTTTCAACTTCGAATACAATGAACAAGAGACTTTTGATGAGTATTTTGAAGCTGTCAATAAACGAGGTCAAATTAAATCCGAAGGCTGAAAGCGAGTAACTCGTTTCACGATCAAACAAACGAAATTGGTCATATCTCTCTCGTTTCAAGTTCGAATGCGACGAATTGGAAACTATGTGCTAACTCTAGAAGAATTATCTCTCTTCTCAATTAAGATTGTTAGCAAATAAGGTCAAATTGTGTCTTAAGAGTAGTTTTGAAATCAATTTAAAAAATTATGGAAACATGTGGACTAATCTGAAACAAATGAAATATAAGGGATCAATTTGAAATCTATTCCACACATAACGGATCAATTTGATGTTTTTTTGGCCTTTAGGTTTTGTTCCTAGATTTTTATTTATTAATTGCTCCTTAAAAAATTAGACTGAGAATCACTTTTTTTACAGTGTTTTTTTTAAAAAAAAAAATAATTCAATTCGAACTAGTGTCAGTACTAAATGTTGGAGTAAGAGGGTCACTCTTGTCCAATATATGAGCATTCTCGTACAACATAATTGAGTGTTGGATTTATTAATTAATTAGCGTGTTAACCTGTTCAGCAGATATTAAAACTGATTATATGACAGGTGGTAGGATAAGATTCATATTATCGGTATCCACATGATTTTGTACTCAATTGAAGCTTTGAATTCGTAAATTAAAGAGAAGACATATTTTTTATATCTTAATTTTTATTGAGCAAATTATTTAGTCTTTAAAAAATAAAAATAATTATTCAGTCCCTAATTTTTTAAGCAGATTTAGTTCTTCATACATTATTTGTTAGCTAGTACGACGACATATATGTTAATTGTTGATGTACTCCATTAAATGTCTTTTTTGGTAAATTCCATTAAATGTCATTTAGCATTTTAATTAGCTAAAAAAATCAAATCTAAATCTAAACTGAAATATCATTGTATTTGTCTCCATTAACTGCGTCAAACGGATAAGAATAGTGAAACTGAGACTACTATTTGTCATAATCATTCTTCCCACGTTTACAATTCATATTTAGAAGAAGTAAAAAAAAGGTGAACATTAATTATGACAATATTGTTAAACTTCATCTATTGCGATTGAAAAATTAAGTGAAGTGATGAAGACTCAGTCTTATTGTGGTTATTACACTTTTTTGTATATCTAATATTCAAGTCGCTAGTTTAAGGAATGCATAAAAGACTCCAAGGATTAAATAATTAATAATTGTAATTACTTGGCGATTAAAAAGTATATTTTTATTTTTCAAAAACCAAATTATTGAAAGTGTAAAAATTAATGGGCTGAATAGTAATTTTTTTATAAATTAAAAGAGAAATGAAAAAAAAAAAAAAGGTATGCCTAGTCGATCCTTCAAAAAATAAAAAAAAAAAAAGAAGAAGAAACTGAGAATACGAATGAAGAATGAGTGGGGCACCTTAAAAAATCTAAAATTAGAGAGAATATATTGAGATATATAATAACATATGGAATGAATGTTATGGGTAATGGCACGCCACAGGATGTGACACAACTACACAAGTGATGATAGTATACAACTTAATTACAAGCAGTGAGAACTGAGAAGCACCAAAGAAGAGATATATACAGGGTTCTCATTAGCAAATATGGTAGAGGGAAAGATCTTAGAAGGGAGATATGTGTTAGAGATAGGGATTCTATCCTTTGGAAGGAACTCACTAGATTATGGAAGGATTTAGAGGGTGGTTTTAGGTGGTAGGTGGGAAATGGGAGAGAAGCTCGGTTCTGGATTGACAATTGGGGTGTGCAGGATGTCCCTCTTATTAATTATATTGATTTATCTATCCCTATGAACAGTATTTCTGATAAAGTTGAGGATCTAACCTTGGAAAATGGCAACTGGAATATGAATTATCTTGAGAATTTATTGTCTAAGGATTTATGTCTTAGTGTTTGTACTGAAGTTTCCCCTAACCGCAATGATTCGGAAGACAAAGTTGTTTGGGGCTTGCAAAGCAATGGTTCTTTTTCTGTCAAAAGTGTTTATAACTATAAAATTAACAAGTATCCTAAAATTCCTATTTTCAAAATGATTTGGCAATTAGCTATTCCTGAGAGAGTTAAAATTCTAATTTGGCTTTTGGCTCACAACAGAATTCCGACTAGGGAGCTATGTAATACCTGGTTCGGGGGTTATGCTTGGTGTGATATTTGTCCTTCTCTTATGGAGTCCTCTCTTCACATCTTTAGGGATTGCCCCCCTGCTGTTGATCTCTGGAATTCGCTGATTGATTATAATTGCCTTGGCAGATTTTATGATATGAATTTTAGTCAGTGGGTGGATTCTAATTTAAATAACTTATTTACTTCATGCTGTAACTTTACCTGGAATAGGATTTGGTCAATGGGAGTTTGGCATCTTTGGTATTGGCGGAATGTAATGGTGCATAACAGGGGTTTCAGACGTCCTACAAGACCTGCTGAAATCATTAAACAGGATTTGTACAATTTTGATCAGGGGTTCAGATTATTACAGCCCCAAATCATTGAGCAACATCAAAATAATAATTTAATTGTCTGGGAAAAGCCTGATGAGAATTGGGTTAAATTAAACTGTGATGGTTCTCTGAAAACTGACCCTTATCGTGCAGGTTGCGGGGGTCTTCTCAGGAATAGTCGGCATCTGGGTCACTGTTCGATCCTTAAAGCTGAAGCTTGGGCAGTCCTGGAGGGTGTTCGCATGGCGAAGCTCCGTGGCATTGAAAAGCTTGAGCTGGAGAGTGATTCTTCGCTGGTGGTGAAAGCTGTCAATGATCCTGCGAATAGTCCAGTGGAGATTTATGGGATTGTGCGAAATATTTGTGCCATTTTAGAGAGATTTGTTGACTGGAATTTCAAGCATATATAGCGAGAAGCTAACCTGTGTGCGGATTTCTTGGCGAACTTGGGTGCCGAAAGGAGTGACAATGGCGGAGCTGTGTACTTGGATGTGCCCCCTGCGAATTTGCGGCTTCTTTTGCTGAAGGATGCTCTAGGGTTGGGGGTGACTAGGGGTTCTCGAGCCTGATTTGATTTTGTGCTTGTTGCCCCTTCTGTCGTTTTTGTTTTTTTTTTTTGTTGTTGTCTTGTCCGTTTTTTTTTTGTTTTTTGTCTGCTGTCTGGCCTTTTAGGCCCTTTCTCACCCAAAAAAAAAATAGCATCATATCAAATTTTACATTAATTTTTAATTTTTTTTAATGTTTTATATTTTAGATAATTTTATT
>QANZ01048976.1:29763-49459 GCA_003254925.1 Chamaecrista fasciculata
GATCCAAATTATAATATTAAGGTAATATTATAATTAGGAATTCAAGTCCTAAAATCATGATATCTCATGATATAATGATTTAATGATTTGATAATTATTTTTGGGAAACCCTAATTATAATTATCAAAGCCTAAAACCTATATATATGAAAAGAGCTAAAGTCGACTTATGCATGATTCTCTCATACCTTGGGAATTTCGACTTAGCCACCAAAAGTTCACAAGTCCAAAAGTGTTTTGAGTCTTGGTGAAAGTTTGTGAGAGAAAACACAACCCTAGACTTTCTAGAGAGAGAAAGTGGCGCAAACCCTAAAATAGTTTTAGGATTTGTGAGTTGAGTTGTGTGAGAGATCAAGAACACCATTCTTGATCAAAGGCGCCATCTATCTTGGAAATTCGAGAAGCGTTCTTGAATCCAAGAACACCGTAGATAAGGCTCCCGGTTTGCTTGGAGAAGTAAACGTGGCTAGCACCTAGGCATCTACCAAACTGTTCGTGTGGATCACCGGTGGAGGGAGCACACTCGGAGTGGACTCTTCAAATTCGTAGACGCAAAGAACAGCCATTGACTTGGGTAAATTCTTGACCTTATACCGATACAGATTCATATAGCGGATCTATTGGGAAAGAAATCGCTGTGTACTTTTATCTTTGGTTTAAAATTTTTATTTTATATCCGTTGTCGCTTCCGCTGTGTGCACCGCGATTTCCCAACACATACTTGGATAAGGTACTGAAGCGGTTCAGTATGTAGGATTCCAAGAAGGGATTCATACCGATGAATCATGGTTTAGGCCTAAGCAAGAATCAGTGTCCTAAGACACTTGATGAGCGAGGGCGCATGAGTGGCATCCGTTATGCTTTGGCAATAAGATCCATCATGTATGCCATGTTGTGTACTCGACCAGATCTGTCATTTTCCCTGTGTATAACGAGCCGGTTCCAACAAGACCTTGGTGAGGATCATTGGACCGCTGTCAAAAACATCATTACGTACTTGAGAAGAACTAAGGATGAATTCTTGGTTTATGGTGCAACTAATGAAGAGCTATGTGTAATTGGTTACACAGATGCCAGTTTTCAAACCGACCATGATGATTTTAAATCGCAGTCTGGATACGTGTTTCTCCTAAACGGTGGCAGCGTGAGTTGGAAATGTTCCAAGCAGAGGACGATTGCTGATTCTACAACAGAGGATGAGTATATTGCAGCATCAGATGCAGCGAAGCAGGCTGTATGGATTAGGAAGTTCATTGCTGAGCTTGGTGTGGTTCCGACCATTGCTTATCCTCTAACCTTGTATTATGACAATAGTGGTGCTATTGCACAAGCCAAGGAGCCCCAGTCCCACCAAAGGACCAAACATATACTCAGACATTATCACCTTGTTAGAGAGATGATTGACAGAAGTGATGTCAAGATATGTAAAGTAGCAGGCGAGGATAATGTTGTCGATCCCCTTACGAAACCTCTTGCATGGGTCATACATGAACGCCATGTAACGTCGATGGGGATTAGACACATTGATCAATGTACCTAGTGTAGGAATAGTTGGATTAATGATTGTACCTAGTGCAAGTGGGAGTTTGATGGAGATTGTGCCCTAGGGCCAATCATTTTATATGTATGGACATATTGTTTGACTGATTTATGGATGATAAATCATGTCATTATCATATTATTAGCATGTTTACTGTGATAACAATCCTTGAATAATTATGTGATAATTATTCTAAACTGTCCCTGGTCGATTATTCACGCGGTAGCCATATAGGCTAGGTACGGGTTTAGTTGTTTGCCGTGCTGAGGAATGTGGTTGACCAAGAAGGAATTTTGTCCCACATTAAGATGAGAGATATTTCACTGGGCCCCTCGATGAGTTTGTCCAAGGAATGTGTGGCCACACAAGGTAATGGGACTAACTCAAGGGATCCAGAAAGTTATGGTTTAGATTACAAGGATGACTTTCCCATGCCTTATCCATGACCAAAATATCGTGTGACAATAGGGATTATGACAAGGTGGTACTAAGGTTAAGTCGATGTTAAAACGATAACTCACGTGTTTTGGGTAGTCGTGATGGCTTGCTAGAGTTCGCTCTCGACTTGTGAGTCACAGATATGGCTTGCTGCCAATTTCACGTGAGGCCTGCTGGGTCACACATGAGCAGTATCTAGATACTGTGATCGGACACAAATTAGGGTTTAATTCATGAGTCACTTTAGTGACACAATTTAAGACATAGTTGAATGTCTTAGTACATGAAGTCTTGTCTTAAATAAAATCTACGTTTGTGATATTTAAATTTGTTAGACAAATTTAAATATATTAATTGTTAAATAGTTAATTTGATTAATCTATTTACAATTGGATTCTTATTTAAAATATTAGGGAATAATGAATTGGCCAAGTCTCCTAAGAGTTAGGGGATTATTGATTTATTAAATTCTCTAATATTGAAGAATAAGAGGAGGGTGGCGCCTCACTCTCGAATTAATTAATGAAATATGATTTTGTTAATTTGAATTCAAGATTTGAAGTTGAATTCAAGATTCAAATTTGAATTAAGATATTAGGGTAATATTTTAATTCAATTTGTTAAGGAAATTAATAAGTTGGTTATAACTTCCTAAGAGTTAGAATTGTTTTCTTATTTATTAAATTCCTATAAAGCAACAAGAGGGGGGGCGCATTCTTGGATTATAATATGCAAGATCATCTTGCATTTTGAATTTCAAGAATGCATTTTGAATTTTGAATTAAAATATTAGTGTAATATTTTAATTAAGAATTCAAATCCTCTTGACTCATTCCAACCAATGGGAAGAGTGCATTCAAGATTTAGGTTTCAAGATATGATCTTGAAATTTAAATAAAAGATTGCCACTTAATTTTGAATTATAATATTAATGTAATCTTTTAATCAAGATTTGGTGATTCCCTAATTATAGGAATGGGACACAATAAATACACACCAAAGTCGCCTATTCTAATTAGTGCTAACCCTAGAGGAAGTCGCCTATTATCTAAGGGGAAAAGGGAAAGTTTTGAACTAACCCTAAACTTAGGGTTTTAGGTGCGATTTGTGTGTGAGAAAGAGAGGGAAGCGAAAAACTCTAGAGAGTGTGGCCAAGAAAGTGGTTCTTGGTAGTGTGCTCATCTCTTGGTAGTGCGCCACTTGGTTCTTGAATATTTCAAGAAGTGTTCTTGAAACTCCAAGATTGTAGATTGGTTCCCATAATCTCTTGGAGAAGAGATTGGAGGCTAGCACCTGAGTATCTGCCAAACTGTTCGTGTGGATCACCGCCAGAGGAAGGACACGAGTCTTTGGACTTCTTGGAATTGCAACCATTGAAGCATTCGTGATTTAGGTAAACATCTTATCAAACTGGTATAAACACAAGTAGTGGATCCTATGGAGGAGATTATAAGGTTTTGTAAAAAATTTTAATTTTACCTTTTTCGCTGCGTTTTGCTCCATAATCTCCAACAGAATATTTCTCTATTTTCTATGATACTCTCTACTCTCTGCGCCGCGCGATGCCCGGAGTGCAGAAAGACGAATCATATTCATAGGCTCGAAAATATGCTTGATTCGCAAGTCAAGGAACGATTTTGGACTTGGGTCGTCACCTGCGCCGGCGGCCCAACACGGAGGAGCAATGCAATATCCTCGATTTTTCAATTATTATCTTCGTATCTTGAATCCTAGCCGTCCAAAACTTCTCCTAGACTACGTCTCTTCTTGCGACGTCACTTGAGCCATTGGCTCAAGTGATGGCTCAGCCTAATTTTTTGCTGAAGCTTACATGTTGACGTCATACTCCTCTCAGAGACTTGCGCCGCGGGAAGTCCTGATTTGGGCCGGCGGCCTAACATGGTGGCGCAAAACATTTTGTGCTTTTTGTGATCTTCTCGTTGATTCTTGACGTTCCCCTTTGGTTAGACCCTGTTTGGATATCTGAAACACTGACAAACCCATTAATTAGCACTTATTTACTAAAAACAATAAACACTAAATAACCTATTTTTATCCATTTTATTATGCATACCTTAGTGCAGCCCTTAATATATTAATTGGTCTAATTGCAACATATTAGCATTATAAACACGTAAAAAGAAGATCAAATATCATATCAATATTTGGGCTGATCAGCCACTTCGCCAAGAAAAGTCGCTCTTGTGAACGCACCCTGCTCGGTGTGCGATTCATATCAACATGGAACTAGGGAATGTCCCAATTAACCCGAGGAAGGATTGGCCATGTATCAACAAGGCCCGAGTCAATTTCCTAGATGATTTGATAATAGATTTAGGACTGAAAATTATTTCCAAAACCAAAACATTAATAACCTAGTTCCTCAAAGACAAAACCTATCTTCAACCGAAACTGACACTCAACTCGTCATTAGGAATTTTGAAGAATCTGAAGCTCGAACTTCGAAGAAATTCGAGGATTTGGGAAAAAGGATCGATCTTCTTTTTAAGGAGATGGAAATCGTGAAAAGGAAGCACGATGATCTTGAACAAGCAGTGGCTCGACCAACTGATGTTAAAATAAATAATATAAGTGCCCCTAGCAGGTCTAAGGCAGTTCATGCAATTACTACTAGAAAAACCGAACCTATAGAAAACCCTGCTCAAGAGACCTCAGTGCAAACTTTAGAAGAGCCTGAGCCTGACGAGATGTTCATAGAGATCAAAGGGGTAGAAAAATTTAAGGCTATAATAGAAAAGCACCCTAGGTATGCCCAATTCTTCTTTGGTTTCAACTACAAAAAGGAAAAGGTAGAAACCCCTGCTGTAAACGAGGTGGAAACTAAGGTAGAAGACCTACCGTTTCCAATCTCTCATGTAATGACTAAGGAATAACTAGAGGATAAAAAGGAAAAGGAGATAGAAGACTTATTAGGAAAACTAAAAGTCAATGCCCCCTTATTAGATTTTGTTAGGAAAGTCCCTAGATATACCAAGGTATTTAAAAACTTAGTTGAGAAAAAGAAAACATCCCAAAAGAAACTTCAACTAAGCCCCACCATTTCAGCCCTTCTAAACCCTAAGCTACCTATAAAACACAACGATCTTGGTTCATTTACCATCCCTTGCATGATAGGAAAAGCCATAGTCAATCGAGCATTGTTGGACTTAGGAGTAGCCATCAACGTAATGCCTAAGTTAGTCTATGATTCTTTGAATATGGACAGACTTAAGGACACAGGGTTGATCCTGCAATTAGCTAACAAAAGCAGCAGACGTCCCCTAGGAATAGAGGAAGATGTCTTAGTCAAGGTGAAAGGACTAATCTTTCCCGCTGACTTCTATGTCCTAGACACCGGTAGTAATAGAGCTACCGATTACACCATAATCTTAGGCAGACCTTTCCTACGGGCCGCTAATGTCAATATTAGCATGAAGGATGGAAATATCACTATGGACAATGGACATCAAAAGATCACACTAACGATGTACGAGGCGGAGAAATCTGATGAATACTCCGTGTTAGAAACACGAAGCATTTGTACATCTAATAAAACTCTAGGAGAAAAACCTAAAAAGGAGGATCTCAAACTTGAAACTCTTTTCAACTTAGAACCACCTGACCTTAGCTCGCATATACCAGAAAAAGATCTCGAGGACATGAACATTAGTTCACTCTTCGTGGAAGGAGGAAGACCTCGTAACTTCCAAGGTAAAAGAGAAACCAACACCCAAAGAAAATATTTCCAAGCGTAAGGCTGTGTGGTAGCCTGTGTGCCACAAAAATAACCCAACTATAGCCCTGTGCTATAGTGTTTCTAATTTTGCAGACAAGGAGATAGGAGCAGCCGACTTCGATTGCCTACTCGTAGACAGTTACAAGCTAAGGACCCTAGCCTCCGTGTGTTCGTGCAAGAACTTAGGGATGTGTGCTGAATGCCTAAGTGATGAAGAATAGCTCCATGATGTAGATTCCGTGTGCAATAATGCAACTGAATGGATTCATGTGGACTTCATAGGCATTGACAAGGTGCTCGATCCAAAGCGCAAAGGAATAACAATCAAAGACTCGGATCAGCCCATTGGATCATTCGTTGATGACGCTGGGATCAAACAAAAAGGTACGCTCGTAAACAAATATGCACTTTATCGTCTTATTATGCGAGACTGCTACTTTAGGACTAAACATCATAAGACACATCGGTTTAGGATAAATAAGAAAACTAGGTATCGACCACGCATAAAACTTAAAAATCTTAAAAATAGGAAGGTGGTACGAAACCCTATCCGAGCCACACTCTTCAATGACAAGGATGGCAACTGAAGTGGACAAAGGATCTCTGCCAAGCGAAGGATAGGCGGATACTTCGTAAAAATCCGCAACGAAACCTTCAGGCCACCCTGAAGATATTTCACGATGACTTCTTCCCACTTACACGGTTTCCGCGTAAGTGTGGGGGAAGAAGACAGTTATCCCAAAACCCTAATTCATAGTTTAGGACCCTAGGATTTGTACTAGACAAATTCTAGTATTTTCGTAGTTTTTAGAATTTTAAGTTTAATTTTTAGTTAGAGTCTGGCAGCCAAGCGATATAAATAAAAATTTTTATTTTTATTTCTGTGCCGGCGCCTGCGCCGGCGGCGCACTTGGCAGCCCAACGTCAAATTATTTGAAGAGTGTAATCACGATTAAACTCTACCACAAATTTAAATTTAGATTTTCAATCGCGCGAATTTGACGAATATGTTAGGAATATCTTATATTTTCACCCTATAAATACCTCCTCAAACCTCTAGGCTTCTCACAACATTCAAAACACTTTTTTGCACTCCAAAGCTCCTAGAGCACTCTCTTGAGAGCTAAAATCCTTCTCTTTTCGAAGTCTTCCTTCAAATCCAAGATAAGCCTTTACGGTTTTTTGTGAATTCGCTAGGAACTTCTAGGATAGGATCTTTTTCTCAAAGTCCCAAGGATACGTCCTCACTCCTTGATAAGGATGGTCTTTCCGAAAAGATAAAAGAGCTCGAAACAAAAATCGATCATCTTCAAGATCGATTGAAGAAGTTAAAGAATTATCCTATCTACAATATCTAGAACACGATAGGGAATAGTCTAAGATTAGTCTAGGAATTAGTTTATTGCTTTCTATGATTAGTTTAATTATTTTGCATTTTATAAGTCTGTCTTTTATAATTTTGTCTTTTATGGTTTGTTCTGTCTTTATAATTCTGTCTTTTATTATTTTGTAGTTGACAACAATTTGCCTTTGATTTATCATAAATAAAAGGGTAAATTACACATTGGTACCCTGTGGTTTGATCCTATTTCACTTTGGTACCCTGTGGTTTGAAACTTGACACTTTGGTACCCTGTGGTATTCTCCATTAACACTTTGGTACCCTTGGGAGCTATTTTGTAATTTTAACCATAACAAATTTTTCAAAAATTACATATTGACCCCAAAAAATTTTCAAAAAATTACAAATAGGTCCCTGAATACATATTATCTATGGACTAAAATGAAAACTTTAAAAATTTTTTGGGGTCAATATGTAATTTGTGCAAAATTTGTTATGGTTAAAATTACAAATCAGCTCCCAAGGGTACCAAAGTGTTAATGGAGAATACCACAGGGTACCAAAGTGTCAGGTTTCAAACCACAGGGTACCAAANAAATATATCCTTTGTTAGCCCCTTTGAGCCTATACACTAAGGTGTACTTATAAACCTTCTCATAAAGATGGACTTTTCAATTCAACTCTTTGAGAAAGAAAAAATTATTAGAAAAGAATATAAAGGATCTCGACAAAAGAAAAAATATATAAGTCGAGCAAATATAAAAAGTATCTTTGAGAAAGCTCAAGTAATCAAAGTATTATCATAAGAGCCTATCAAGAGAAAAAGACTGGCCAGTCAAAAGAATAGAGTCCTGTGCCATATGACTCAAATGAGCCTTATAGTGAACCAGCTACTTTCTTTTGGTGGATAAGTGGAGTTGAATTGTTAAGGAAAACTTGAAGAGAGATTTTTAAGCAAACACTGATTTTCTTTCTTTTCTCCTTATATTTCTTCTATATATTAGCCTTTTCCCATACATTACAACCCTATTAAAGTCCTCTTGATAAAAAGTCATTATTTCACCAAAAGTGGAGACTTTGAGAATTTCTACAAGCTTATGGTTGAAACTTAGTCTAAGGTATGACTAGAGAGAAATAATACCCAATTAGTGAGGAGAGTGATACACTTATAGAGTTGGCCTTACGAAAATTGGATTGCACTACTTTACTTAGTTACTTGCTCAATGAATTCTATAGCTATAGGTTATGACTATGTGCTGGCCTTGAATCATGAACTTGGGAAAGTTCCTTAATTCTTTGGCATATTCTTTCTTCTTCCACTTCGTACCTTTGCTCAGAAGTGCAAAGTCTTAAGTGTGGGGGATTTGATCAGCCCAAAAGTGAACAAGTTATTTGGCCTTCCTTTAGTGTGTTTGCAATAATAATATATTAGAATAAAGTGGATAAAAATAATTAATAAGCGTTTATTTATTGTACTTTATAAATAGGTGCTACTTAATGGTTTATTCAATGTTTCAGATATCCAAACAGGGCCAAACCAGAAGGGAAATATCAGAATGTTCGAGAAGATCATGTTGAGCACAAGATATTCTTGCGCCGCCATGTGGACCACCGGCCCAACAAAGGCAATTCCAGCGGCGCACGTATCTATTAGGAATATAACGTCAGCAAGTAAGCTTCAGCGCAATTTGTTGTTGCGCCGTCACTTTAAGCCAACGGCCCAAAAGGGAAATCTTGTGGCGCAGATTAATCTGAAGTAGTAGAGTATGTTTTGCACGACTATGATTCAAGATACGAAGATATAAATCGAAATGTCGCAGATATTTCGCTGCGCCTTCGTATTGGGCCGCCGGCGCAAGCAACGGCCCAGAGGCGATTTTCTTCCCTTGACTTGCGGACTAAGCACACTACTCAACACTATAAATAGAGGTCGTTATTCCACGCTCAAAGCATCAGAGAAGTGCATACCAACTCAATTCCAGCGCTCCACACATATTAGTTTAGAATAGTTCTCTGCCTAGAGCATGAGTAACTAAATAGGTAGGTACTTGAGGAATGCCTCAAGAGTTCACTATGTTTTATTGTAGAGTGAAGATGCTGATGTTGCATTTATGAAGTATGATCAACTCGTTCAAAGGTAATTGTTGAAGTTGTTTATATATATATAAGTCGTAGATTACTACTTTGTTGAAGTATTGAGACCTTGCCATTCCCGAAGTTTGTCTCTCTCACGATTAATGAAGTTGCTCTTTAGGGTTTGCTAAAGAGTGGTTTACATATCTTATATGCTTTATTAGGATTGTTATTGATATATCTATGTTTGTTTATTGTTCCGTTGTGGCAATAATATAGATTGCCCCGAAGAGCTTTGATAAATAGCTCATTATCTAGTTTTGGATGAGTTACCTATCCTAATTCTCTCCATTGTTTGATTGATTGTATTTATAGTTTGAATACATTGTCTAACTTGGTTAAGTAAATGCATACTCATTATCTATTCTCTATAATGAACGGACAATGATAGTTCATCTCTAGGGTTTTCTCTCAAGTTTTATTTTGACTCTCATTATCTTATTAAATTGTGACAACCCTCAAAAAATAGAAGTTACAACCTTCGTCACAATTCTCTTAGCCTCATCACATTGAGTTCCGCGAGAGATCTGACCTTGGGATTAGCATCTATACTATATTATAATAAATATAGTTATACTTGCAAAGCTCGAGTATAATTAAATTTGATCCGTTTGACACCTTACGATGGGTGTCCAGTCAGAGACTGACTTTCCCTAGTGGGGTAATTGCATCGCCAGTGAAACCAGTGAGGTTCTCATCATGTGGTTGTAAGTCAGCCGTTGTTAGCTTGAGCCGATCAAAGCAATCTTTAAATATTATGTCAGCAGATGACCCTTGGTCCACCAGTATTCTTTCCACTGTGTAGTCTGATATTTGTGTGGTGATGACCATAGGATCATCGTATTGCAGGTTGACGTCTTGTAGTTCTTGGTCAGTGAAGACAATTGGTTCCACCCATTCTTCCTTGTGAGGGTTATGGTAGTCCAGTTTGAGGACTGAGCGTGTAACCCTGCTTCGCTTATGTAGGCGACCACTGTTATCCTTCTCAACTCCTCCTGAGATGACATGGATGACTCCCACTAGTGGAGTATCCTTCTTCGTGGCGAGGTCTATCTCGCTCCTCTCTGCCCCTTGTTCTGTTATCTTTCTTGATGAACTTAGACGACAGGCGTCCTCTTTGGATCAGGTCTTCAATGTCATCTTTAAGTGCTATGCACTCGTCAGTGGTGTGTCCCTTGTACTTCTGGTATCTGCACCATTTTGAGGAGTCTACCTTTCTACCCAACCTCCTTGGCCGGGGTTCTTTCTTTGGGAGCAGATTAGAGTCTTTTATAGCCTCAAAAACTTCTGTTCGACTGATTGTCACGATAGTGTACACTTGGTGGCCGCCTCGAGGAGGCGACCTTGGTCTCCCTCTGAGATCCCTTTCGCTGCGTTGGTGGTCTCTTCATCGGCTGGAGTTACTCTGCCCATCCTTTGAACTGTCTCACGCTGGATCCGCGAAACGTCTCCTCTGAGTGTGGTCCAAATCTTCTTTCATAATGAATTCTTTGATTCGGGCTAGGAGGCTGCCCAAATCTTTTGGAGGGAGATACTGGAGCTCCCTTTGCGGATGGCCTGGTTTTAAGCGCTTTCGGAAAAGTTCCTCCAAATCCTTGAAGGAATAGACAGATCCTGAGGGGAGCTTGGCGAACCAATCTAGGGCTGGTCCTTGTAGTGTTCCTGGGAACAACTTGCACCGTTGTGGATCCCCTAGGTTTCATATCTGCATGGCAGCCTTGAAACTTCACAAGTGGTCCTCTGGATCCTTTTCACGATTGTAGTGGTCTAGTTTATAAGGCATCTTGTAGTTATGATCCATTGGGGATGCTTGGATATGAGGCGCCAAGCATCCGTCTGCTAGGGTTATGACCCCAGTCTCTCCTGCTGGCGGAATAGTTGGCTGCATCGGGTTGTACCAACTGGTGGGTGCTGCTTGGTGGTAGCCACCATATCAGTAGTAAGAGCCTTGTGGCGCCCATCCGTAGTAAGAGTACTGCTGGTAAGTAAATAAGCATGTGAGTATATTGAAGTAAACAACTTTGTCATATATTATGTAAACCCTAATCTTGGGCTACCATCAAGAATTGACCCTTGATGCGGAACACACATGTTATATATGATGCAAACCCTAATCTCGGGCTGCGCCCAAGAATTGTTCTTGGATGTGAAACATAGATGTCATATACAATGCAAACCCTAATCTCAGGCTACCACCAAGAATTGTTCTTGGAGGCGAAACATAGATGTCATATACGATGCAAACCCTAATCTCGGGCTACCACCAAGAATTGATCTTTGATGTGAAACATAGATGTCATAAACGACGCAAACCCTAATCTCGGGCTACCACCAAGAATTGTTCTTGGATGTGAAACATAGATGTCATGCAAGCTAGATGTACATACGATTAAGGTGTGTAAACTATTTAGACAGATCAAAGGAAGCATGTAAATGTGTGCGGGTTAACCCTGAGCCAACCCCAGGGGATGGGGCGACCACCCCCAAGAATTCGTGTTTAACAAACCCTAGTTTTGAACAAAAGATGAGTTTTTAAACCTAGAGATTATGTTCTATGGATGAACATTCCGGAACATGTAAAGATCCTAGGCAAACTTAAAGAATTATTCATGTAAATTGAGAGCGGTACAGTAGAGGTGGGACGAAGAATTTCGTCCCCACTGACGGCGCCAGTGATGAACTAGATTTTGGCCTGAGGGGCTTTTACCGGGTTCGGTGAGGAATTATGATGACGAGTTCCTGCAAAACAAAGAATGGTGGGGGCAGCCCCGTGATTCTCCACCGATGCTTAAGTTAGTAAAGCGTATATGAGAGGAATCAGTCTAGACTGAGTAGAGTGCGTTACCTTTTATAGTGTGTTTTGGCCGTGGTAGCCTGATATTGGTGGGATGCGATATTCCACTAATTGTAGAAGGTGGTGGGATGCGGTATCCCACTGATTGCGAGAGAATCTTTACTCCATCATTTTCGAAACTAAGTTACGTGAGTTACTTGGCTGCTGCACGTCAGAGTCCTCTGGGGGGACCATGTCCTAAGCATGGTCGCCCAACCAAGGGCAAGGTGCCCTTGTTTGGGGCGACCATGCCTTACTTGGGGCATGGTTGTCCTTTGTTTGTGCCTTAAGTAAGGATGTGGTCTCCTTCTGTAGGTCATTTCTCTTCCTATATTATCAAGTTCGTAAATAAATAATACTCGTCCAAGGACCAATATCCCATATATACAAATAATTTTGAGCATGGGGTATTGTGTTAAATAATTTTTTTATTTTGAATTATTAAAAAAAACTGTTTTTTGACACACCATGAAAATCATGAAGGAGAAAACATCACATACAAACTCGAGCCCATCAGTTGGAAGTGAACAGAGAACCCACACCCAAGGGAAAAAGCAAAATCACTAAGCCCATCCCTCAAACAGCACACCAGAAAACACGAAACAATGTCTTCTGGCAACAGACCAGAAACTCAAACACCACAATAAAAAAATTTAAATTATCTCTTAGATTTAGATTGCATTCATGTAAAGGAAGAGGACCAAAGAGGCTATTAGCTAAAGGTCCTTTAGGAAGCCAATTGTCAAACCAAAAAGAGGTGCCTAAGCCATTATCTAAAATTGTTCTGAGCCCAATATCAAAAAGATTTGTACCTTCATAAAAGCCCACGTCTAACAAAAGATTGTTGCTTGTAGTTTTATAACAAGTCACAACTATATTTGGCCAAAATATATTTGATGACAGATTGTTCTTGTTAATAAATAGTAAGAGTGTTTTTCAGGCAGAAATAATAATAAATTATGAGTTTTCCAATTTAACTTAGCCATATAACAAATATTAGAGTAAGAAGCTCGTCTAATTCCTAATCGACCAAGAGGTTTGGGTTTGGTATTGTCCTTCCAACTAACTAGATGAAGCTTTCAACATTAGTGGAATGATTCCAAAAGAAATATCAATTAATTTCATCAATGTTATTAAGAATGTATTCAGGAAGAGAAAAAACATTCATGTACTGATTAGGAATGGTAGAAGTCCTAGAATTGATAAGTTGAACTCTTATAATGGAGGTCATGCTGGTCTTAGTTCAATTCAAGTTCCCACTCGAATGATCGACCAGGGACAGTTTTAGATCAATTATCTTATAATTAATCACGAACTGTTATCACAGTAAACATGCTACTAATGTGATAACCATTAATTTATCTCTATAAATTAATTGATATGTTCACAACATATCTATAAGGTGATTGGCCCTAGGGCATAATCTCCATCAATTTTGGTCATGGATAAGGCATAGGAAAGTCATCCTTGTAATCTAGACCATAACTTTCTCGATTCCTTGAGTTAGTCCCATTACTCTGTGTGGCCACACATTCCTTGGACAAACTCATCGAGGGGCCTAGTCAAATATCTTTCATCTTAATGAGGGACAAAATTTCTTCTTGCTCAACCACATTCCTCAGCACAGCAAACAACTAAACCCGTACCTAGACTGCATGGCTACCCTGTTATGGGCAACGTTGGACTAGCCAAAGTTCATCATCTACAACGCCGGAATAGTCAAGACCTCAGGTCTAAGGGCATCGTGGCAAGTGTACAGGAGAGACTAGCTTATGACTAAACCCATGTAGGACTCTCTGGGTCGGTCCAGCAATTTGTAACCCTTACATAAGTGCACCATGACTCTCGAGAAGCATCACATGCGTATATCTCTATACACCGAAGTCATGTTGGTCTTAGTTCATTCACGTTCCCACGTGAATAATCGACCAGGGACAATTTAGAATAATTATCACATAATTAGTCAAGGATTGTTATCATAGTAAACATGCTAATAATATGATAACGACATAATTTATCATCCATAAATCAGTCAAACAATATGTTCATACATATAAAATGATTGGCTGTAGGGCACAATCTCCATCAAACTCCCACTTGCACTAGGTACAATCATTAATCCAATAGTTCCTACACTAGGTACACAGATCAATGTGTCTAATACCCATCGACGTTACATGGCGTTCATGTATGACCCGCGCAAGAGGTTTCGTAAGAGCATCGACAACATTATCCTCTCATGCTAATTTACATATCTTGACATCACCTCTGTCAATCATCTCTTTAACAAGGTGATAACGTCTGAGTATATGTTTGGTCCTTTGATACCACTGTTGGAAAATAGTGGGGATCAAATCCTACCTGGTACCATTCCTGCCTCCACAGGATGACCACCACGCACACCTCAGACACTAGTTTTACAGTCTGCGTCTCCACGAGACCAACCCTATCACCGAGACCGCAAGGGGTAAGAGTCAACACTGTTAGGAATTGTGCCCTAGGGCCAATCCTCTTTTATATATGTTATGAACATATGGATTAATTTATAGAGATAAATTAATGGTTTTCACATTATTAGCATGTTTACTGTGATTACGTCCATGATTAATTATGAGATAATTAATCTAAATCTGTCCCTGATCGATTGTTTTCGTGGGAGCGAAAATGAACTAAGATCAGCATGACCTCAGTGCATAGGGATGCACGCACTAGATGCTGGAATGAGAGTCATGGTGCAATTACGTAAGGGGTTACGAATTGTTGGACTGACCCGGAGAGTCCTGCATGGGTTTAGTCATCAGCTTGCCTCTCTTGTACGCCTGTCACGACGCCTTAGACCTGAGGTCATCATTATTCCGGCGTTGCAGTTGTCAGACTTTGGCTTAGTCTAACGTTGCCCGTAGCAGGGTAGCCATAAGGGCTAAGTACGGGTTTGGTTGATTGCCGTGCTGAGGAATGTGGACTGACCAAAATTGGGATTTTGTTCCCCATTAAATTGGGAGATATCTTACTGGCGCCCTCGATGAGTCTGTCCAGGAAATGCATGGCCATGCTAGATATTGGGACTTACTCAAGGAGATCGAGAAAGTAAAGGTTTGGATCATGGATGACTTTCCTGTGCCTGATCCATAACCAAGATATCGCAGAACAATAGGGTCGGTGCCAAGGAGGTACGAAGGTTAAAATCGGTTTTGGTAACAAACGATCACTCACGTGTTTTGGGTAGTCGCGATGGCTTGCTAGAGTCCGCTCACGACTTGTAGGACATAGGGATGACCTACTGCCAACTTCACGTGGGGCCTGCTGGGTCACACACGAGCAGGATTAGAACACACTTTATAAGGGACACGAATTAGGGTAATTCGTGGGTCACTCCGTGGCCTAATTTAAGACACAGAGGAAATGTCTGGGACATTATGTCTTGTCTTAAATTTTCTACAGTTTAAATAATTGTTAAATGATTAATAGAGATTAATTATTTACAATTTAAATATTAGGAATAATAAATTAAATAATTCCTAAAAGTTAGGAGATTATTGATTTATAAAATTCCCTAATATTTTGCTTGAGGGTGGCGCCTCATTTTTAGGTGATTTAATTAATAAAAATGTTTTATTAATTTAAGTCATGAATTTGAATTTGAATTTGAGATTCAAGATTTGAATTAAGATATTGGGGTAATATTTTAATTCAATAAAGAATTTAAATTCAGAATTCAAATTTTGAATTAAAGATATTATTGTAATATTTTAATTCAAAAACATTGGAATAAAATAAGTTGGTTATGACTTCCTAATTTTTAGGAGTTATTTTTGATTTAAAAATTTCCAATAAATTGGAGCAAGTAGGCGCCTATCTCATGTGGGTCCCATTGGAAGATTTGATCTTCAATTTGATTCTATGAGATAGGGATTTGAATTTGAATTAAAATATTATGGTAATATTTTAATTAGATATTCAAGTCTTAAAGATATGATATTATTGTAATATCATGATTTTATATTTATAAAATTACCATAATTTTGGTAATTATAAAGCTAAAAGTCGCCTAGCTCATATCAAGTCATGCACTTTTGTGAAAAACCCTAGCTCACTAGAGAGAAGTCGAAATTCATCCTTGTAGAGAGAGAATTTTCGCCACCCACCTTCCTAGAGAGAGAAGTCGATTTTCTCCTAAGTGTTAGAGAGAGAAATCGAAAGTTGTGGGTTCTAGGGTTCTTGAGAGAAGAAGAACAAAAGGAGTTTTGTTGCTGTCTTCTACTCTGTATTGCGCCACCTAGCCTGGAATTCAGAGAAGGAGTTCCTGAATTCATCAACTGTAGATTCAATCCCGAGTTTCTTTGGAGAAAGAAGCGTGGAGGCTAGCACCTCGTGTTCGGGAAACTGTTCATGTGGATTACCGGTGGAGGAAGGACGTGCAAACAGACTTCTAGACTCACAAAGTTCAACCATCCGATTGAAAGCTTGAGGTATAACACTTTTCATATCTGGTTTTAAATTCAACTAGCGGATCTCAGGGTTGGATTTTCCTGGGGAGCGCAAGTTTTTTTTTTTATTTACTGTTTGCTTCCGCTGCGTGTTTTCCTCGGGGATTTCCCAACAAACACTCCGTCACAGGTCACACTGCGAGAACCCCCTCTACGGCAGAACTCCTTCAAACTAGCTTTGATAATGCTATATACTCAGCCTCCGTTGTAGAATCAGCAATCGTGCTCTGCTTGGAATTTTTCCAACTCACGCTGCCACCATTCAGGAGAAACACGTATCCATACTACGATTTAAAATCATTTTGGTCGGTTTGAAAACTGGCATCTGTGTAACCAATTACACATAGCTCTTCATTAGTTACACCATAAACCAAGAATTCATCCTTAGTCCTTCTAAAGTACTTAAGGATGTTTTTGACAGCGGTCCAATGATCCTCACTAGGGTCTTGTTGGAACTGGCTCGTCATACTCAGTGCAAATGACACATCTGGTCGAGTACACAACATGGCATACATGATGGATCCTATTGCCGAAGCATAAGGCATGCCACTCATGCGCCCTCACTCATCAAGTGTCTTGGAACATTGATTCTTGCTCAGGCCTAAACCATGATTCATTGGTATGAATCCCTTCTTGGAATCCTGCATACTGAACCGCTTCAGTATCTTATCCAAGTATGTACTCTGACTTAATCCAAGAAGCCTTCGAGATCTATTGTTGGAGATTGTGCCCTAGGGCCAATCGTTTTATGTGAATATGTTGTGAACATATTATTAATTTATGGAAGATAAATTAATGTGTTATCATGTTATTAGCATGTTCACTATGATAACATCCATGATTAATTATGAGATAATTAATCTAAATTTGTCCCTGGTCGATTATTTTTGTGGGAACAAAAATGAACTAAGACCAGCATGACCTCGGTGCATGAGATGCATGCACTAGATGCTGGGACGAGAGTCATGGTGCAATTACGTAAGGTGGTTACGAGTTGCTGGACTGACCCGGAGAGTCCTGCATGGGTTTAGTCATCAGCTTGCCGCTCCTTATACGCCTGTAGCGATGCCTGAGACCTGAGGTCATCATTATTCCGGCGTTGCAGTTGTCAGACTTTGGCTTAGTCTAACGCTGCCCGTAACATGGTAGTCATAAGGGCTAAGTACGGGTCTGGTTGATTGCAGTGCTGAGGAATGTGGATTGGCCAAAATGAGATTTTGTTTCTCATTAGAGTCTGCTCACGACTTGTAGTTGAGATTGGCTAAAAACGATAACTCACGTGTTTTGGGTAGTTGAGATGGCTTGCTAGAGTCCGCTCACGATCTTGTAGGTCATGGGGATGACCTGCTGCCAACTTCACGTGGGGCCTGCTGGGTCACACACGAGCAGGAACAGAACACCTTTTGAAAGGGACACGAATTAGGGTTAATTCGTGGGTCACCCAGGTGACACGATTTAAGACACAGAGGAAATGTCTGGGACATTATGTCTTGTCTTAATTAATCTACAGATGACATATTTAGATTTGTGGGACAAATTTAAATATAAATAATTGTTTATATAATTAATGAGATTAATTATTGACAATTTAAATATTAGGAAAATAATTTGGATAATGTTCCTAAGAGTTAGGAAATTATTGAATTATAAAATTCCTAATAAATAAATGAGGATGGCGCCTCTAAGGAATTATTTGGATAAATAAAATAGTTTTATTAATTCAAATAATAAGTTTGAATTCAAAAGATTTGATGGAGATTTCAAAAGATTTGAATTCAAAAGATTTGGTGAAGATCTCATCTCAGAATCTTTGGTGAATCAAAAATAAGGAAAGTTTTTGTTTTATAAAATTCCAAGGAAAAGGAGAGAGAGAGATGGCGCATGAAGGTGGGTCCCAATGGGAGATTTTATCTCTCATTTGATTCTCCAAGATTGCAATTTGAATTTAAATTATAATATTAAGGTAATATTATAATTATAAATTCAAGTCTTAAAATAATTATATTATCAGAATATCTTTATTTTAGGAATAACTAAATCACCAAATTTTGATCTATAAATAAGGGACAAGTCGACTTGCCCCATCATGCATAGCATACCAACCCTAATTTGATTTTCTTCCTAAGAGTTAGTGAGAGAAAATATTCCTTTGCACCCGAGAAGAGAAAGTCGACTTTCTCTAAGAGTTAGGGAAATTCGACTAAGCTCTAGAATTAGGGTTTGTGAGAGAAGAATAGGCAAGAAGGAGTTCTTGTGGGGGGATTCTTCTAAGCGCCACCTCAATTTCTATTTCAAGAAGGAGTTCTTGAAGTTAGAGGTCTGTAGATTGGTCCCTGATTCTTTTGGAGAAAAGAATTGAAGGCTAGCACCTCGGTGTTCAAAGAAACTGTTCGTGTGGATTACTGGCAGAGGGAGAACGCTGGGAGTGGACTCCTTGGAACTCGCCTTGTTCAACCATCAGATTGAAACTTGTGAGGTATAACACTAACCAAAAGTTTTAAATTCTGCTAGCGGATCCGTTCGGGAATCATAGGACCTAGGCATTTTTTAATTGTTTTATTTTTGCTTCCGCTGCCTTAGGCGCCTAGGATTCCCAACAGTGGTATCAGAGCCATGCTAGTTCTAGGATTTAAAACTGTTTATATGTACATGTGATGTATGATATGTGTGTTTACTGCTTTCAATCACGTTTTGGTTTTACAAAGAAATCCACCGATCAATTTTCTTAAAAGATTCAATCTACAGAAAAAAGGTGCAAATTATATGTATGAGATACATATAAGTCGATTGGATCGACTGGAAAATTTTTCTTGATGATCTAGGCCAAAATCGAAATTCCTCTATAATTATAGTTAAAAGTGTTTTAATTATAATAATTATAAAGGTGGCTGAAAATTTGTTAAAATTGAGAATTTTAAAATTTTTGGGGGTCAATATTTATAAATTCTTGAATGGAGATTCATGGTATTTATAATTATTGACAAGAGGCCTAATCTCAAGAAAAAGGCATGTTAAAATTGCACAGACCTAAAGTGAACACAATTTTAAAAGGAGTTTTAATTTGTGTGTTTGTTACCGTGTTTGACATAATTGTATGAATTGTTCATATTTGAATTGTGTGGTGTTGGATATGGCTCTAGGAGGTTTATTTCGGTAAATACGGCCTGCGTGTCGTCTCCCTCTACTCT
>QANZ01048984.1:996-38537 GCA_003254925.1 Chamaecrista fasciculata
GATGAGATCTCAAATCAGGATCTTTGGAGAATCATGACTTCCTAAGAGTTAGGAAGGTTTTTGATTTATAAAATTCCAAAGTAATTTTAAAGGCATGTGGCGCCTTCTTAGGTGGGTCCCATGGGAGATTTGATCTCTCATTTTGATTCTCTAAGTTTATGATTTGAATTTAAATTTAATATTATGGTAATATTATAAATTAAAATTCAAGTCATGAAGCCATTATTATTATAATTTAGAATTATAATAATACTCTAAAAATAATTATATATAGCCTAGGGCTAGGCGCCTAAAAAAAGCATGAAAGTGAGAATTCATTTGTGCAATTTTCATCCTCCTTGTTGAGAGAGATAAAAATCGCCACCTTCAAAACCCTAGCTTCCAAGTGAGGAATTTTTGGTTGTCAAGAGTTGAGAGGGTAAAATCGACTTGGCCTAAGAGTTAGGCAATTCGATTTGAGGTTACCAAAATTAGGGTTTGTGAGAGAAGGAAAGACAAGAAGGAGTTCTTGTGGGAATTCTCCTTGCGCCACCTTTTGGAGTTTGAATCAAGAAGGAGTTCTTGAGTTCAAATACACTGGAGATTGGTCCCTAGTTCTTTTGAGAAAAGAACTGAAGGCTAGCACCTTGGTGCCCGAAGAAATTGTTCGTGTGGATTACTGGCAGAGGGAGAACACTGGGAGTGGGCTCCTTGGACACGCCTTGTACAACCAGAGGATTGAAACTCGTGAGGTATACCACTATCTTAAAAGTTTTAAATTCTACTAGCGGATCCGTTCGGGAATTTTAGGACCTAGCTTGTTTTATTTTTAATTTTATATTTGCTTCCGCTGTGTTAGGCACCTACAATTCCCAACACAACCCACCACCTGCCCAGGTTGTAGCTCAGCAGCAGGCTCCCGTGACCAACCCACCACCTGCTCAGGTGGTAGCTCAACAGCAGGCTCCTGGTCAAACCACTCAGCTCACCCAGCAGCAAACTTGGGTGGGCGCCTACTCTTATCCACCTCAGGGCTACTATTACCCACAGGGGGTATTATCCTCAATATTACCCCGGGCATGGCGTCTATGGAGGATCTACTGGAATGTACCAGCCTATGAACGTCCAAGCACCAGCGCCATAATCGGTACCTCCAGCCAATTCGGCGCTACCGGCGAGAACGCCCCCATTGGCAGAGGGAATCTTTGCCCCTCATGTGCAAGCTGTTGAACTGGACAGGAACTACAAAATGCCCATGAAGCTGACGCCTTATACAGGGGAAAAAGACCCAGAGGATCATTTGCTCAGCTTCAAGGCCGCCATGAATATCTCCAACCTAGGAGATCCTCAGAGGTGCAAGCTGTTTCCCATAACTTTGGAAGGGCCAGCTTTAGATTGGTTCTCCAAACTCCCAGCGGGCTCGGTACATTGTTTTAAGGACTTGGAGGATATGTTTAAGAAACGATTTGCCACCAGCAAAGTGTATAAGCAACCGATGGCGGTCTTGACCGACATCAGACAGAACAAGGGAGAATCGCTACGGGACTACTTGGCAAAGTTCAACAAGACTTTGCTAAGTATCAAAGAAGTGGACGACAAAATTGCAGTATACTCATTCCTAGCGAGAATCAGGCCAGGCCACGCGCACAAGGAGCTTACGCACAAGGCGCCTAGATCTGTCGGTGAGCTCCTCTCAATTGTTGAGGAATTCATAACAAAAGAGGATCTAGACAAAACCCAACGTGATCGCTTCGCAAGAATTGACCCAGACACCAGAAAGCCATACAACAAGAACTCAGAAAAGGCTGGTGGCGCCCAAACACCAAAGGGTAGGGACTACTCCCGGCGTCCACGGTCCCCACCCAGAGGAAGGCATGCTGTCTACACTGTTCTCGCTGTGTCCTAATCAGAGATCTTCCGAGAAATCTGCAACACAGATCTGCTACCAAGACTCCCAGACCGCCCTAGGAGAGCAGGTCGAAACGTTGATACCAGCAAGTATTGTAGGTATCACAGAACAGAGGGACATACCACAGATGAATGCATCGTCTTGAAGGACGAAATCGAGAACCTGATCAGATTGGGACGCCTCCCATCTAGGTTCATTAAAAAAGATGGGAGTAAGAGGCCTAGAGAGGACAAAAACACTCGCGAGCAGAAGAAGCCAAGAGGTGGAGGCGCTGATGGCGAGGAGAAGAAGCGAGATCGGCGCACACCGCCAAGAGACGACAGACCAACTGGGATCATCCACACTATCTCAGGCGGTATAGAAAAAGGGGGCGCCAAAGCGCCACATAAAAAGAGAAAGGTGAATCGATCCATACTTAGGATTGACTACAAAGAAGCATCCAAAGACGAAAGATGGGTTGAACCCATAACCTTCACTGACGACGAATTGTGGGAAGTGAACTAGGATTACGACGACCCCATGGTAATTACAGCACGAATCGGTACCTTTACGGTAGAAAGGATCATGGTGGATCAAGGCTCGTCCGCTGACATCATTTACAAGTCATGCTTCGATCAGCTGGGCGTTCCGAGGTCAGATCTCAAGGAACACTACGGACGCCTTATAGGATTCACAGGGGATCAAATACCAGCCCTTGGAAGTGTTGACTTACGACTCACTGTGGGAGAAAAGCCAAGGGTGACGAGTGTTATGGTGGAATTCTTAGTGGTCCAGGCGCCCTTGGCATATAATGTCCTTCTCGGACGCCCCTCCTTGAACAAGATGAGAGCGGTGATATCCACTGTCCACCTTCGCATGAAGTTCCCAACGCCACAAGGAGTGGGTCAAGTGAGAGCGGACCAGAGGACAGCCAGACAATGTTATGCGATGAGTCTGGCGAAAACCAATGAAGAAGAAAGAAAGAGGAAAACACGGGCGAACACATCGGCTGATAACGCCCCCAATGAAGGGAAGCTAGAGGCTTCAAATGCTGAAATAGAAGATTTCAGGGATGAAATCTCGAATCAAAGACCCAAGCCAACGGGAGATTTGGAGGTTGTACAGCTAGGCAAAGACGCTGAGAAAACAGTACAGATCAACATGCTCCTTCATGAAGAAGAAAAGTCCGAACTTATCCAACTTTTAAGGGAATCCTCGGACGTCTTCGCCTGGTGTCCCGCAGACATGCCAGGAATTGACCCGGAGCTCATCTGCCACAGCCTGAATACTGATGGCAGAAGAGGAGTGATCCAACGAAAACGCCTCTTTGGCCATGAGCGCCAGACGGCTATCCGAGAAGAAGTTGGCAAACTACTGACCGCAGGATTTATCAGGGAAGCTAAGTACCCTGAATGGCTCTCTAACGTGGTACTGGTCAAGAAATCCAACGGCAAGTGGAGGATGTCTGGTCTTTATTTTTTCAAGAACGCCATTTAAATTCTATGTAAGTCGTCTTTTCGACGCATGACTTCTATCAATAAAACGAGCATTACTCATTAATGGTCTCCTTTACATTCAGGTCAGCTGACAAATGCTTACCTTTCTTTCGAACATTAAAAGCAAACAAAAAATTCGAATGGACCAAGGAGTGCGAGGAAGCCTTCCAAAGGCTAAAGGCGTATCTGGCGTCACCGCCAATCTTGGTAATTCCAGTTAAGGATAAGCCAATCTACGTCTACTTGGCGTCCATGGACGACGCTATCAGTTCGGCCTTGGTACTCGAAGATGGGGAAGAGCAGAAACCCATCTACTTCACAAGCAAGACGCTCACAGGAGCCGAAAAAAGGTATCACCGCCTAGAGAAGTTGACATTTTCATTACTTCACTCAACCAGGAAGCTGAGACACTACTACCAGCAATACCAAATAATCGTCAGAACGGATAGACCCCTCAAGCAAATGATCGAACAACCAGATATTGCTGGAAGAATGTCAATATGGTCCGTAGAAATCTCAGAGTATGGGATCGCCTACGAGCCGATAAGGGCCATTAAGGGGCAAGCATTAGCAGACTTCATAGCAGAAATGACCGGAGCAGACGACGCCCAAAATTGGACTTGGAGCGTGCACATCGATGGCGCCGCGTCAAACTCGCAACGCGGAGCAGGAGTGGTAATGCGAGCCCCAGACGGCTCCATCATCGAACAATCAATTGAAATCGAATGTCCCATTACCAACAACCAGGCGGAGTATGAGGCGTTGATCGCTGCCTTAAAATTGGCGGCCAACATAGGCGCCAGAAGACTAGAAATCTTCGCAGACTCTCAATTGGTAGTACAGCAGATGAACGGAGAATATGAGACCAAAGACTCAACCATGGTCCAATACGCCGAAAAAGCAAAAAAGATCATGGAAGAATCAGGCATAGACGCCACTTTTAATCATATCCCACGAAGCGAGAACGCCCGAGCCGACGAGCTCGCCAAGTTGGCATCTAGGCCAAACAAAGGAGGAAGGAATTCCATCATCAAAACGACCCTCAGGGAGCCCTCGATATTAGAACAAGACATTCTTCCCATGGAAGAAGTTGTCGATTGGAGGACGCCAATATTCAACTATCTGGAAAAAGGCTCCCTTCCTTCAGATAAAAACGAGGCAAGAAAAGTCGCAAGGAGATCTGGCAGGTACTTCGTCAGACAAGGAGCATTATACAGGAAAAACTTCAGTCACCAAGGGGCCAAGTGCATAGCGGGGAAGGAAGTCACCAGAGTGTTGACTGAAGTCCACGAAGGTCTATGTGCAAGTCACCAAGGCCCAATGGCTATGCGAAGAAAGATCCAGAGGGCAGGCTACTATTGGCCCACGCTATTACAGGACGCAGAAAGCGTTGTGCGCTCATGCGAGAAATGTCAGAAATATGCCAATATGATCCATACACACGCTGCCCCCATGAGCGCCATCACCTCCCCTTGGCCGTTTGACTTATGGGGAATCGACATTGCAGGACCATTCCCAACAGCGGCCTATCAGAGAAAGTTCCTCATAGTCGCCGTTGACTACTTTACAAAATGGGTAGAAGCCAAAGCAGTGGCGTCCATAACCTCGGAAGCCATGGAGAAGTTCCTATGGCAGAACGTCATTACCAGGTTTGGAGTCCCGAACACTCTAATATCTGACAATGGCGCCCAATTCACAAGTAGGAAGTTCCAAGACTTTTGCAAGGCTTGGAAAATTCATCATAAAACCACCTCGGTAGAACATCCAGCCACAAACGGCCAAGTTGAGTTAGCCAACAGAATCATCATACAAGGAATCAAGAAAAGACTGGAGTCAGCTAAGGGAAGATGGGTTGATGAACTCCCCTCAGTCCTGTGGTCGTACAGAACCACGGAACAAACTGCCACAAGGGAAACACCTTTCGCCCTGGCATACGGACATGAAGCAGTCATACCCGCCGAAGTAAACGTCCCAACTGAGAGGATAATCAACTATCCAAATACCAATGATGCCAACTCCAGGCTCAAGTCCCTGGATGGCTTGGAGGAAAGAAGAGAAATTGCAGCCATCAAACAAGCTACCTACAATCAAATGGTTAAAAAATACCATGACTCCAAAATAAAACCCAGAACTCTCAAAGTAGGAGATCTGGTGCTTAGAACTATTGAAAACAACAGAAAGGATCCTAGACACGGCAAGCTCGGACCAAACTGGGAAGGCCCCTACAGAGTCGTGGAAGTCCTACCCGGGAACGCCTTCCGACTGGAAACGCCCCAAGGCAAATCACTCCCGAACGCCTGGAACATGGCGAAGCTCAAGTTTTATTTTCCCTGAGTGGATAAATTTCGTTCTAAGTTATAGCATTGTTTAAATAAGGCCATGGTGCCAACTGTACTCTGCTTTCATATCAATAAATTATATTTTCTTCCTTCCAACAAATAATTAAGTTGGAGCTGCTCGGGGGGACGCCCTCGGAACAGCAGCGAAAAGGCCCTCGAAGGAGCCTTGTGAGTATGGCACTCACTACCATGCGGACCGACCCTCCCTTGGATGACTAGTCAAAACTTAGCGTATAATACGCAAAACGCTCGAAGCGTGCCCATCGTGAGGCAGCACTTCATGGTGCAAAACAAACAAAACGATCAAATCGTGGAATGTCAATAAAGAAAAGTGCAAGTAAATCAAGCATCGAAAGAAAGCATATCAAGGGCATCAATGCCAAATATTCAAGAGAAATGGCCTACAGGCCAAGCATAATCCGCAATTTAAAAATGGCGCCTACGCCATAACCAAGCTAATTAAAAATTTACAAAAGGGCGCGTAGGCCCAACCAAGTAAACAAAGGCACACAGGCCTAAGCAGCAGAAGGGGGATCCTCGGTAGTAGTAGGGCTCGGGCACCCTCGGCAATCCCGCTTGACGGGGCGTTTGCATCCACCTCCTGAGCCACAACGCCACTTGCGCTAGCACCCGCAACGGCAGGAGGCACTGTCTCAGCAAGAACAGCCTCTCCGGGAAGGGGAACCTCCATGTTGGGGAACCACGGGAAGTCCTCGTCGCCGTTAGACTCGTACCCGTCAAGATCAAATTTCTCGGGCATACGGGGTATCTTCACTATGGGATCAGTACGATGGGGATCCCGGATAAGCCTCCCTTCCACAACCTTGTTTGGGCAAATCCCCGTAATATCAAGGTTGGGATTACAAAGCCGCAGTTGCGCTATGGCGTTCTTGTAACCAATGTAATTATAGCGCGAGCCCCGCCATTTTACCTGTCGCAAAGCCATGGCGCTCAAAGCCTGGAAATTCTCTTGCGACTGCTGCAACTCTACCGCCAAGGACGCCACCTTTGTACTAAGCTGCTCATTCAAATTGTTAACTTCTTGCAGCCTATGCCCCCTTCGATCATAATCCCCCTGAAGTGATTCTTGGGACGCCTTCGTCACGTTGAGCTCATCCTTCAACTCAATGTTCTCTTGACGAGCCCTCTTGGCGTCGTCACGAGCAGCGTCTCGTTCAGACAGAAGATCCTTCCTGGAGACACTGTTGGCTAACAACCGCATTCCCGTAGCAAGAAGAAATCTGGCCGCTTCCTCAGAAGGGTCCTGTGTATTTTCCGTGGACGCCCGAGCCAGGTCGTCCCTCTTAACCGAACCAGCCTCCGATAGGGATTTGGAGAGGAGCTCCAAAGCATTAAAATCATCAGCCTCTGGAAGCGCTGGAATTTGAGGGACCTCTATTGTGGGGCGCTGGCGCTTTTTCGGAGGCTCCCCGTCCTTGGCAGTAACGGTACTTTCTTTTCCCTTGGAAGACTGAGACGGAGGACGTGAGGTCGCCGACGGCTCTCGGATGACAACGCCCCCTGTTTTCCTTGGGGCAGCAGCAACGGCGACAGCGGCAGATGACGCCTTCTTAGGAGCAGCAACTACTTTTCCCTTGCCCTTTTCAGCTTGGGCACGACGACTCCCAATGACATCGGCAGAATTTGCCTCGAGCACTGACACAAAACAAAAATAGGAATTAGTAAAGCGCATAAAAAAGAGAAACTTGGCAAACGAAATAGTAATAACATACAACGCTTAGGGTCGAGAGGGTCTGTGGTGATCAACCGAAGGACCCCCAAGCGCTCCTCCACAGTCAAGTCCCTCCAATTACACTCAAACGGACCAAGACGTGGCCTCCGCCAGGACAAAGGGAACATGGCGCGCTCGTCGTACGAACGAACCCAGAAAGGACGCCTAGACCCAGACCCCTCAATAAAGAAGAATTTGTACTGCCACTCCTTAGGATTGCTGACAGCATGCTCGAGGATTAAAGGGCACCCAAGACGCCGATAGTAAGAAATAAAGGCATTATCCACCCACCGCGGGTAGAAGAAGAAGAGAAACAATCGCGCTGTAGCACGAACGCCATCCCTCTGGCACTTGGCGATGAAGCCGAGAAGGATGCGCCAACCATTGGCACTTACTTGAATAGGAGCAATGTTGATAATCGCCAGCAGATCCAGCACTGCTAGGTTAAAAGGCATCTCGATATCACAGCTTCGGAGAACATGCTCGCAAATCAAGAACCCTCTACCATCAGTATAAAGCATGTCAGGAGGATCCTTCAGATGGCTAAGTGTTGAAATCCGACATCCCGAGGAACGCCGGCGAGGTGAACTGGTTATTAGCTCCTCGTTAAGATCTCGGATAAACTCGTCGTCATGAAGCCAGGACCAGAATTCTCTAATAGCGTCATTGGTTTGGTCCAAATGACCTTGTTGAACCTTCTCATCAAGATTTTGGCGACGCCAATCGACGACGGGGCGCGCATTCCTCATCACTTCCGCCCTATCAGGACCACAGGGCATGGTCTCGATAGCGCCCTTGACCCAAGGAACTTTAGCAAGACCCTTAGTGGAAGAGAAAAACCAATCTGGATAAGCAAGGAAATCAACCTCCTCCCCGCAGATTGTCTGCCGCGGATTACCATCTCCTATAGACGCCCATATAGGGGCTGCAGCTTGAACCATTGAACGTTCCTCACCCATTGACGCCTCGTCCGGAGACAACATCTCTCGAATCTCTGTGGAAGTCGAGGAAGAGGAGTCCACGGCGTCATCGCCAATCCTTTCCGTGGGAGAAGCGACCCTCGTCGGCGCTGACGCCTCAGGCGCTGACGACTCAGGAACCACCTTGTTTCCAGCAGCTGTGGAAACAGGGACCAGTTCAGTACATTTCTCGGAGATTGTATCTCCATCCACCAGCAAAAAAGGGGGAGGAAAACCCTTGGCAATTTGTGGTTGATCACCAGACCCAATCCAGAATGACAAGTAAAAAGTAACAAAAAAGCAGTAGAAGTTTTGAGAAGAGAAGAACTCACATTTGTCGAAATCCATAAATGCTGGTGGAGTGGAAGGAATTCACGAAGCGAAGTTTGAAGAATGCTGCGAGGAACATGAAGAACATAATGAGCAACATTGAACTAAACCCAAAAGCTCAAAACAAGAAAGGAATGACGAAAGGGAGTCGATGAATCACTTACCAGGCAATCCCGAACACGCTTGACGGAGAAGACAAAGCAACAGCAACAGCACAGCAGGAGGATGAAGAAGGCGAATCAAGTCGGAAAACTCGGAGATACAGAGAAAACCCGGAGAAGAAAGAGGTTTCAAAGTACGAAATGCCAAAGTGAGGGGGAGAAAGAGGAGAAATGGCAGTTTTTCGAAACTTTTCACGAAAATCAAAGCGTCGCATTAAATGCGCCCCCCTCGGTCCATGACCCACCATCATGATGAAGGATAGGCGAATCGCGTATTGGCACGTGGCCACTATGAACCTGACACACGGACTCGAAACGACAGCGAGGAATGTGAAAGGACAGGGTCAGATGGCGTTAATATCGATCAAAGCCACTCGGAGTGGCGCCTACACAAGTAGCGCCTTACAGACAAAAACACAATGTATGGCGCTAACGCCCGTGACGCCTCACCAAAATGATCGATAATGCTAAAAAGCACCCTCAGCGTCAACAACGACAAGCAGCTTAAGAACGACAACGCCCTTGGTAGGGACTCCACTGGTGGGGACAGAGCTCCACTCCTTTTTGTTGGGACTAGTGATAATAGGCCCAATAACTTGGAAGCCTAGAAGACCTAGACCATAGGCGTTCAAAGCCCAACGAAGGAATCACCTGGGTGAGAACGCCAAAAAGTCCCACGTTAAGGCGCCTCAAAAGTCCAACGAGAAGTGAGAGCGCCACAAGCCCTACTTCAAGGCGCCAAAAGAGTCCTACACGGGGAAGGCGCCAAATGTCCTACGTCAGTCGAGAACGCCGACAGCTAGGCGTTCACGGAAAGACGTAAAAGGAGGCGTTGCTACGACAATCAGGAACCAGGAAGAGATTGATCTCCATACGACTCCTCCATCAAATAACGACTTACTCCATATCTTAACTACCAGATCTGTTAAGATAGCAATCGGTTAAGATTTCCCTGAAGATCACAACTGAATCGGCCAAATCAGTTAAGATCACAGTCAACCATATCTGGGTCTGGAGAGATCTCATTTCACCAGTATAAAAGGCAAGCCCCCCACACTGGAAAAAGGTACGCACTTTATTCATCCTACATTGATTATTGTGCAATCTCTCTTACTGACTTAAGCATCGGAGGTGAATTGCAGGGCCATCCCTGTGCATTCATTATCTTGCAGGCGACTTCTGACCCAAAGTTGCTTCATCGAACCAGGTAAAGCCCTCCGGCCGAAACCAGGTTCATCAGAGAGAGTTGTTCATCTAGATGTATGTAAATGGATATGCGTCCCAAGATTGCATCACGACACATAGTGATGGTGCACGAGATTTCTTGACTTTCAAAAGATATGTCGAATCTCCAAGAGTCTTGGTTGCATACGTATGTTATTACATATGTGTTGTGGGGATGCACCGTGGCACCATGTGGCGATGCACACCCAAAAGGCCAAAACTTTGATCTCAATTTCTTCATTCTTTTGGTCCCTTTTGTGCATTCTAGACTCAAAATCTCATTAAAACACTTCTCAAGGTTGCATAATATCTAAAGTCTATAAAGATAAAAATTATATAAATATAAAACTCAATAAAATTACACAATTTTAAAATAGCCTAAAAAACATGTTATCCCACAGATACTAGTATTAGCATAACTCAATGCTATAATAAAAGTTCATACAATTAAACCCAATAAATATAATAAAAATTCATGAAATAGAATGAAAGAATATAATAATATTTGACGAGATCATAGGGGAGGTAGCGCCAACAAATGCATGCCACATGTCACCACCTCTCCATTCCCAAAACACATGAGGTAAGGTGAAGAGAAGTGCATGTCCAGTTATTAAGGCAGAGCAGGAGACGTGCAGAAGCTTAATGACACCACTAAAGGTCAAAGATCAAACAATACCACATCCCAAAAAGGCGTCCAAGCCAAAGGTAGATTGCCAGCCGCCCTCAAATGGTGATGCACTCACTATCTTCCGAGGGACTAGTAATAATAGGGCGTCAAGTCGCCCACTCATTAGGACACACTCAATATCTCTGAAAGGAATATTGATAATAGGGCGAGAGGTCGCCCACACATTTTGATGCACTCATTATCTTCGGAGGGACAAGTGATAATAGCACTACAACAAAACAGTGAATTAGGGACGAAATTTTGGGATGAAATATTTTCTGTCTCTACTTAGTTACAAATTCGTCCCTAATTCTGTCCCTAATTGCGCAAAATTTTCTTGGAATAATTAAGGGACAAAATTGTTCCGTCCCTAATGTCTGAACAAAATCCGTCCCAAATCTGTAAGTAATCCGCCCCAATTTATTTTTTTTTTGTACAAATTTTTTTCGTGCTAAAATATTTTTTTTTCGGCGCTCTTTTAGGGACGGATTTTTCGTCTCTATTTGTCCGTTAATCCGTGTCAAAAGTTTTGTCTCCTGCTATTTTTTTTTATAATTTTGGAGATTATTAAGGACGGAAATTAGGGACGGAATAGTACGTCCCTAAATTAGAGACGAAGTTTTCTATCCCTAATTTCTGTCCCTAATACTATATTATATATGTGAGGGTGCTTCTGGTCGGTCAAAAATAACTCAATTAAAAATTATAGAAATCAAAAAATAATTACATATCAGACCATACTACTCATTTCGTGGTGTAACTTCCAAAATTTTATGGCAACACTTTCTCTCCCCACTTTGCATGTCTCTCCAAACTATTTCATTTAATTAATTGTTTTTACTTCAATGTAACTTTTTTATTTACATATATTGTAAATTTAAACTCAACGAAACAATAAGAAATATTATATAATTACAAATGTTATATATATATATATATATTTGCATGTCCGTTAGGGCACGCAAAGCCCCAAATATATATATATGTCCTTCCATTTCTTCTATACCTATACGCATAAAATAAGTCATGACAATATTCCTGGTTCACTTTTCATTTTGGCATGAGTTGTCTTCTTGAATGTATGTTGTATTGTTATTACGGTTAAAGCATTATATATATTTTCTAAATTGCTTAGCCTCTTTCTTGTACTTGAATAGGTGAATTAAATCAGAAAGCTTCAAGTAAAAACTAAAGAGTAGTTGGATGTTACTTGATATATGGAAGGGATATTTTGCTTTTTTTTTTTTTGTTTTTATCATGTATTATATGTCTTATTCTGTAATAAAAAATTGGGTAAATTGCAATTTGGTACCCTGTGGTTAGGGGCGGTTCCCCTTTGGTACCCTGAAAGAAAAATTTTTGCATTGTGGTACCCCGTGGTTTGCTCCGTTAGCGATTTGGTCCCCTGAGGTTTTTTTCTGTTATGATTTAACGGTAAATGTACGTTAAAATGACAAAAATCTCCTAAAAAGTCTTCTCTTATGCGTTTAAGTCCTTTCCCTTTACTAAAAGGGATCAAAACATAAAGAATTAATTATAAAAGAGTCTTTAGAATTCTAATATTATAGATTTTTCTCCTTTTCATAAGATTTGTTTTGAATAGGTTTTGATTTAATTACACTTTAATCCCAAAAGTTTATGATCTTTATCAAAATAGTCCTTAGAACCTCAAAAGACAAATAAGCATCTATGATTTATCAAAAAAACCCCTATATTCAACTACAATTTTCATTCAAGTACACTACAAACAAATCAAAACACCCAAATTTTTCCAAAATCAAGCCCCACAAATCAAAAACCCTCTCAACAACAAAATCAACATCATCAACAACCAATTTCTTCATCCCGTTATGTTCCCCCTCTTTTTTATCATCTTCATTCATTCTAGTCCCAAATCCTCAAAATAAAATTGTAAAGTGCCCCAAAACTCTTCCAAACATTTCAATTTAGTCCTTAAAAATATTAAAAACCCCAAACCCAAACCCTAAACCCTAAAATAAAGTCTAAGTTAAACAATTAGGTCTTGAGCCATTATTCTCAATTCACCCTCTTTTTCATCATCTTCAGTCATTTTAGTTCCAAATCCTCAAATAAAATTGTAAAGTGTCCCAAAACTCTTTCAAACATTCCAATTTAGTCCTTAAAAATAATAAAAATACTAAACCCTAAACACCTAAAACTTAATTTTTTTTTTGAATTTTCATCTTCATCTTCTCATATTAATTTTTTTTTCTTCTAATTTTCATCTTCATCTTCATCTCCATCATCATCTTCATCTTCATCTTCATCTTCCCATTTCCAGAAACTTAAAACATCATCATCATCTTCATAGCCTTCAATCATCTTCATCTTCACTAATTTCCAGAAATCTTTTCGCTTAGGGTTCGAAATCGTGCCCATTTCCATTCGAACATCATCATCTTCATCTTCACTGATTTCGAATGAGAAACGAAATCGTGCCAAAATCCGAGCTCAAATGACTTTGAAATCGAACCAAAATCCACTAAATTGAAGAAATTGAAGAAGACGAACACTGAATCGGTCTGAGAAATCGCGCCTATAGGGTTCGAAATCGTGCCAAATCGAAGAAGCTAAGGTGAAGACGAAGAAGATTCGATACTTCTCCGTCCTGTGAAGAACCCTGCTTTATCTCCGTTGTTCTCCTTTTTACCAAAAGTAAAATTCGCCAACACCAACCTCCGTAATCTTGTTGCTTTAATGGCGTCTTCAGGTTCGATCGGAACTCAGAACTAACCCTTTTTCTATCTCTATGTTTTGGTTTCAGATTAAAACAAAAAGGAAATAAAAAAATAGAATAATGTTTGGTGAACTATTGGGAGGCTAAAGTTTTAGATTTTGTTTTTAAGACTGAATCAACCATAGTTACTGAAAACAGTAGTAGTAATAGTAGTTTGATACTTTTTTTTCCTTTTAGGGTTTGTTTAACTTAGACTTTATTTTAGGGTTTAGGGTTTAGGGTTTGTGGTTTAGGGTTTGGAATATTTTTAAGGACTAAATTGAAATGTTTGGAAGAGTTTTGGGGCACTTTACAATTTTATTTTGAGGATTTGGGACTAAAATGAATGAAGATGATGAAAAAGAGGGTGAATTGAGAATAATGGGTCAAGACCTAATTGTTTAACTTAGACTTTATTTTAGGGTTTAGGGTTTGGGTTTGGCGTTTTTAATATTTTTAAGGACTAAATTGAAATGTTTGGAAGAGTTTTGGGGCACTTTACAATTTTATTTTGAGGATTTGGGACTAGAATGAATGAAGATGATAAAAAAGAGGGGAACATAATGGGATGAAAAAATTGGTTGTTGATGATGTTGATTTTGTTGTTGAGAGGGTTTTTGATTTGTGGTGATTTTGGAAAAATTTGGGGGTTTTGATTTGTTTGTAGTGTACTTGAATGAACATTGTAGTTGAATATAGGGATTTTTTGATAAATCATAGATGCTCATTTGTCTTTTGAGGTTCTAAGGACTATTTTGATAAAGATAATAAACTGTTGGGATTAAAGTGTAATTAAATCAGGACCTATTCAAAACAAATCTTATGAAAAGGAGAAAAATCTATAATATTAGAATTCTAAAGACCCTTTTATAATTAATTCTTTATGTTTTGATCCCTTTTAGTAAAGGGAAAGGACTTAAACGCATAAGAGAAGACTTTTTGGGAGATTTTTGACATTTTAACGTACATTTACCGTTAAATCATAACAGAAAAAAACCTCAGGGGACCAAATCGCTAACGGAGCAAACCACGGGGTACCACAATGCAAAAATTTTTCTTTCAGGGTACCAAAGTGGAACCGTCCCTAACCACAGGGTACCAAATTGCAATTTACCCTATATTATTTTATAATGAGATCATGAAAGTATATTATAGAAAGAGAATTAATGGAAACATATTGTATTGATTTATCATTTCTCTTTGGTCCATGAAGTTTAAATTAATTTATTAATTCCTTATCTTGAAAATCAGAATTTGTGGGCACATTCTTTATTGAAATACGTTTTGTCCATGTGCCAAAATTAAGTCATGTTTGTTTTGGAAATATATAATTTCATGGCATGAATTTTGACCTTATCATAAAATGCTTGGATTGAATGTATTATCTCTTTTAATGCATTATATTCTTCCTTAATAAAATCTGATATTGGTGCTAATCATGCTTTATTGATAGAATTAATTTGTCTCTCTCCTCTCTCCTATGATTAATGCTAAAACGCCTATTTTCATGAGAGAAAATGAGTTGAAGGAGCTTGATTATAAATGACGTGCTTCTCACTCAAATTGCACAAAACTTGCCTACAATTTCGGCCAATCAAGATTAAGTTTTAAAATTGATTATTTCCTTTTTCTATTCGCAGGCCAATGAAAATTCAGAGCTACAAATCATTGTATTCCATATGCGAAAGAAAATAGTCGTTTTAAGAACTGAATAATATCCACGTCTAGATTTGTCCATTTTTTGACATCATTGTTGCACATTTTTCTTTAAAAGAATAAGTCGTTGTCATCCATGTGTTTTCTTGAAGACTGTAATCCGATAATAATCGACTCCAAGATGCTTCAAACTCGGTCTCTTGCTCATACCGATGCATGCATGCTTCAAAGTCCTGTAAAAGGTGAGAATCATCCTTCAAAAGTAGGGTCCTTAGTGTTTGATGCAGTTTTGATTAAGATGCCAAGTGCATAAGAGGTGGGATGTCTTAGGCAACACCTCGTGTAGAGCTTTAGCCATCGCTTGGTCCTAATCAGTAAAGATGGTCTGAGGCTTTTTTTGATTATGTGCTTCTAAGAATGTATGAAATAATCACTGAAATGACAATGTTGTTTCATCATATAACTACGCAACCCAAAAAATAACCATTCCATAATGATCATTAAATCCTATAAATACATCAATTGGTTGATGTGCTTTGCTTGTGGAATAGGTTGTATAGAATGAGACAACATCACCAAAATAACCATAATCAAGGATCATTCGTGCATCCACCCAAAATATAATGATTATTTGTTCCTCAAAGTCCATCTAATATGTATGAAACGTTATATTAATATGAAAGACAATTTGAAATCATATAAATTATAAATGAAGAAAGATAACTTCAATTTCATATCTCACCACATATGCATGAAAAAAGGAAGGATTGTCCAAAAGTTGCTCTTCAAAATAACGCAACAAGCAAGCGGCTTCTTGAAATGCCATATTCTTTTGTTGTTTAGTACGTAGATAGTTTTTGAAATCCACTCGTGTAATTCCAAGATGATATCGTCCCCCAGCATGCTTTCTCATCATTGCAAAACTAGTTCTTTGAATAACCCCAGAATCTTCTCCTAACTAAATTTTATATGCTTGGACATCAGACAACTTGCGTTGGCAAGCTAGCATATGTGTAGTCTGAGGGAGAAGGAGGATAAGATTGTGATCTTCAGTCAACTCATGAACTCTCAACTTCCCATTAACAAGCTTAAGGGATATTCTTTCCTTGCAATTTGTTTTGGTCTCTGCTCGAGGATTAGTAGTTAAATAATTTCTCTTGTCCTTTACTCTTAATCCTTCTTTACAACAAACAAATCTACATGAAGTGACAGTTGCCTTATCTTTCTAGCTCTTATTGGTATAATCCTTCCTAACTCCAAAACCCACTTTACCACCATAATCAGACCAAGATTTCCAGGCACTCTCAAAGTCAAAACTATCAAATTCCATTCTAGCTTTCAATCTCCAATAATTCTCCATGGAAGCCTCTACTTCCTTACAAAATGATTACAATTTTAAACTTGAAAATTCAAAAAAATCATTACACTACCAACAATAACCAAAGTAATATATTACTCGCCTCAATGAACTAGTTGAGGTTGAGTATAATTACTTGCATAAATGAAATCTATCAGTTTTCTCTTCATCAAATCCCTCAAACTTACATTAAACTCATGGCCACTATTACAAGGATCAAATAATTGATATCTATATCCTCTCACATATATCAAACACAATCAACAAGTGTACAATAATAGTTAATACCCAATAAATACTAATGAATTTTTCTTATTAAAGATAATGTAGAGCAGTAAGGATCTAAATAGCAACACTAAAATTATTGGCAAATATCATAACTAAAGATTAAAATTCTTGACAAATATTTACTTCAAGTCTGTAAATTAAGCAAAGAGAATTATTCACTTTGGAATATGGAACCTGTGGAGGTTCTAGAAATGAATTGTTCTTTAAATAATTTAAAAAATAAAATGGTTGAGGTTCCACAGTAAATCAGAATATGGGTCCATGATTGAGTTAAGAGATCATGTGGTTAGGTTCCACTAAAAAATACAAATTATACAAGGCTAAGAAGATGTCAATGCAGAAACTTACTTTCTCGGTTCCACAATCTTAAATTTGAAGCATATACTCCCATCACTTTTGTTTCAATAATTATCTTCATTAACAGGTTTTCAGTTTTGACCTCCTTGTTGGTCCATCAAACTATGAAATTTAATATGTTGAACTAATCAAATATCATTAAGGAATAAAAGATTGCAGGCAAGGGCTTGAGAGGAAGGGAAATTACCCAAGTAAAAACAGAATTGAGGCTCGACAAGAAAGAATCACAAATTTATGGAGAAAATAAGGAAATAATAAGCATGAAGAAACCTTAAGTCAAAATATTTAAAGGGTAAATTGCAGTTTGGTACCCTGTGGTTAGGGGCGGTTCCACTTTGGTACCCTGAAAGAAAACTTTTTGCAGTTTAGTGCCTCGTGGTTTGCTCCGTTAGCGAATTGGTCCGCTGTGCTTTATTTCCGTTAAGATTTAACGGCAAATGTGATTGTGACCACGTTAAAATGTCAAAAATCTCCCAACAAGTCTTCTCTTATGCGTTTAAGTCCTTTTCCCTTACTAAAAAGGATCAAAACATAAAGAATTAATTATAAAATGGTCTTTAGAATTCTAATATTACAGAATTTTCTCTTTTTCATAAGATTTCTTTTGGATAAGTCCTAATTTAATTACACTTTAATCCCAAAAGTTTATGATCTGTATCAAAATAGTCCTTAGAACTTCAAAAGACAAATGAGCATCTATGATTTATAAAAAAAATCCCCATATTTAACTACCAGAAGCTGAAATTTTCATTCAAGTACACTATATAATCCACCACAATTGTTTACGAAAGAGAGCTTGATTGAATTCCTTCATCATTCTAATCCCTAGGTCACATTTATTCTTTGTCTAGGGGTATTTAAACTTCAGTTTGGATTGGTTTAGACATTTTTTTAATCAAACCGAACGGATTGGATGACAACCAAAATCATCCAATCAATCTAGTTATTTTGAACCAACCGAACCAATCAAAACCGACTTCAATCGGTTTGGATTTGTTCGGTTAATCAGTTTCCTATATATTTATTATGATAAAAATATAAAAAATAAAAGGAATATATAAAAATCCATAAAATATAAGAAAATATTAGAAACTATGAATTGTGATGAAGGGTGAAGGTTGAAGATGAAGTGATGAAGAAAGAATGAAGTGTGAAATTATGAATTGTGAAATAAAGAATGAGTGAACTTTGAGTGTGTGAGTGATGGCTAAGTAAGAGAAAATAGAAATGAGAAAATTAAATTTAAAGATAGGGATTTTTTATTTATTTAATATAATATAAATAATATTTAATTAAAATATTAATATGGTTCGGTGGGTTTTTGGTTTTTAAAATCAACTGAACCAAACCAATTGGTTTTTATTTTTATTTTTTTTTTGTTTTTTATCCAATTCAACCGATTATACGAGGTTTTGGTGAGTTTTAATCGATTCGAATTGGATTGAATCTAAACAGCTCTATCTTTGACAAACAAATCTTATCCTAGGCCCTCATATGAGGGGATTTGCCATTATCAAGGTTGCCCCAGAAGAACCTCCCCATGATTGAATCACACTAAGTAGCTAGACTAACACTTATGAAGGGAAGAGAGGAAAGAACCGAATTTATGAGTGTTAGTCTAGCTACTTAGTAGAGAAGTCTAGTTTTCCACCCATTCAGCTTGTTTTGAAATTTATCTTCAATAACTTCAAAATACTCCTACTTCAGTTGGCATCCTCATCAATATGACTCCCCAAGTATATGTTTGTTGAATTTATCAACAATCTTGAAATTATAGACTTCTTTCATCATCTTCTTAAACTTATTTGAAGTTTTAGGACTAAAAGTTATTTTGGCTTTGTAGGATTGATTTGAAGGCTCGACATGTCTCCAAAATATTGAAAAAGTTCCTTTAATTTGTGACAAGAATCAAGATTAACTCTGGAAAAAAGAAGTAAGTCGTCACCATGGAATAAGTAATTCATTATATGTGTTATCCTAGAGATTTTGACGCCCTTAAGAGAACCTTCATCTTTAGCTTTAAAAAAATAAATTACAGAAAAATGAGGTCACATTGCCTTAAACCTCCTGCCTTCGGAAGAAAGGGGAAAGACAATGGGGTTAGTTATAGATTAAGCCTTTAGCAAAAGCCTTTTGGAAAGACAAAATGACTTTACTGATTATCACCTAAAGACTATTTGTGATAGTGTTTTTCAGGCAAAACTTACATCAAGTTCCCTACATTCTTGCTATCAAGTTCTCCAATCAACATTTGACACGTGACAAAAATTTTATATATGACCAATCATGATAGAGAGAGAATATTAAACACCACTTTTTGCATGACAAATCATTGAAGAGAGAGAATGTAATTAAGACTTATGATTGATGGAACTTGATAGCAAGGATGTAGGGAACTTGATGTAAGTTATATCTTTTTTTTTTTGGTTTTAACAAATATTTGTGGTAGTTTTAGAAATGATTTTATAGGCCATATCAATTGAAAGTTTATCTATAAATTGGCAAAAGCATTATTTTGGTCCCCAAACTTTATACTAACTATTAATTCTATCCCTGTCATTTTTTACGGTCAATTTCATCCTCAATATTTTACATTTTGGTCAATTTTTTCCTTAGACCAACTTTTTGTAATAAATTAACAACAGACTTCATTTTATTGTTTATTTTTCTATCAACTTTACATTACATATCATTAGTCACGCAGAATTTGTCGTAAATATTTAGTTAAAGTAAGAACAAATGATAAAATTGATCAAAATATAAAATATTAAAAATGAAATTGATTGCAAAAGAAAAGAACGAGAACAAAATTGACTATTGGTGTAAAATTTGGGACCAAAAAGTATTTTTGGCCTATAAATTTATCTATATTATTAATGTATTTATTTATTAGTCAAAATGTCCGATAATGGTAAAAGCAAGGAAATCCGAAATCCAATCCATGTAGAATCTACACATTTCGAAAAACTGTCTTTACCAATTTCGATCCTTATTGAGACAAACGGGTGGTAAAGTATACTCCTTTCAGTTTTTACTGTGTTGGGTTTTTTCCATCAGATTCTTTTTGCGTATTAGCCACAAAACCCAACACACAACAAGAAGAAGAATTATACTGGAAAAGAAAACACATGTATCATCATCCATTGAAGAGAAGAAGAAAAAAGAGTTAAAGAGCAAGAATCTGTATATTGATCTTTTTTTCTCTTTAATTTTCTGTTATCATCACCATTTTGCATATTTCGTTCTACCTCATCTTCTCACGCATTTGTCTCAATCAATCAATCAATCTCTCATGGCTTCGATCACGGCTTCGTGTTCTTCGAGCTCTCTCCAGCTTCGATTAGCTCTAAATGGTAGAAATCGCAGGAAATTGCCGACGATTTTGCAGTCGCGAGTTGGGGGGAAGTGGAACGACCATAGGGTTCTTCGGGTTCGGTTTCGTGTGCTATGTGTTGCACAAGACGGAGCGAGAAATGGGAGTGGATTGGAGAGAGCTGCGAGTGAGGGTTCGTGGGTTAAGTCGTCGTCGTCGGACTCCAAGATTGATGGCTTCTCTGGATGGTCTAATAATTCGGAGGAAGGAGAACAACAGTCTACTACCAATTCTCCCAAGAAGACATCATCGTACAAAGGTGAGGGTTATGATCTTCGTCATTTCCGCTGAAATCTTTAGGAAATGGTAGGAGCACTTCACAGGGGTTCAATTCATTGTCTGCTTCATTCCCGTTTGGCCCTAGGTTATGAGAAGAAAAACTTAGAAGATGTGTTGTATGACTTAATCTGAGTCCCTATTATTCTCTGTGTCATATGATTATTGATTCTTATATGACTTGTTTATGGATGACTACTAGTTTTTTCTTTGGCGGCCAGTGCACGAGGCTCCCACTCGTTTTGTGTAGAGAGACTGTTTTCAAGATTTGAACCCGCGACCTCTTGGTCACTAGCTATTTATATTATTTTCTAGTTATTGACGAGGAGAATTTGGAAAACATATCTACTATGAAATGCATACATGGATTGCTGATTTGCTACCCTTAATGGGATAGCTTATGTCTAAAACTAAAGTTGCATTTGATTTGAGTTTATTTTGAACTGCAAGGCTCTAGCTTCTTGAATTACATATAAGAGAACATGGACATGGGTGAGGCTGAGGTTGGACATTCAATATAGTATAAAATAGTTACTGAAAACCATGCTTATTGCTAGAATTAAGTCAATTAACAACCACAGTTTCATCTGTTAACTATTTTAATAGACTACTTAACACTTTTGAAGTAGCTTGCTTTCAGGAGTTGTGGGAGTAGGAGTGGCTGGAGTCCTTCTTGCTGGGCTTACCTTTGCTGCCTTATCTCTAAGTAAACAAAACAATTCAAGTAAGTAGTCGTTACTCATTATTTTCTTTTCTTGTTTCAGGAAACTGTGTTACTGTAATTTGGGGCTTACGAATCATCATTATTTTCCTTTAGATCCAGCAATTAGCTTCTGTATGTTAAATATAGTAGTTTCTATATGATTGTGTGCAGGAGTGAAACAACAACTGGAGCCCCTGACAACACAGCAGGAGGTCCTTTTGTCTTCTGATGACCATGATGATAAAGCAGCAGAACATATAAATGCGAGCAACAAGGTGGAGCATGAAAATGGCAATGTGGATGCTCAAATAGATATATCCGAGGATTCTTCAGCTCCTTTGTTTGGTCAGATTCCTAGAGAGAATGACGTTGTTGATGATTCTGATTTAGGATCCGAATTGACATATAATAATAAGTCGTCCAATGGTACTGGTGCCACTGAAAATACATCTATCCATGAAGAATTGCAACATAAGCCAGCTTCTGACAATGACTCAGTTGTTCCCAATGCTATCCCTGAGTCTCATAACCTTTCTGAATCAGAAAACCTTGATTCTTCTAATGATTCTGGACATATAGGTTTTGACGGCAACATAACTACAGATATGGCAGTGTCAATCACTGAACTTGAAGAAAGCCCATCCAAAGCTGAACAAGAGAGTAGGTCCCACTATGATGATGATCATAAACATACCAACACTGAGCAGCTGGATAAAATGACTAGCTCAAGTGGCAATGGAAGCTTTACAACTGGCTCTGTTGCTGGTCTACCAAATGTTGATGTTGCTGTCGACCCACAGTCAAATATGCCAGATCCTGAGTTTTCTCCCCAAGAAGATCTGGAGAACTTTCCATCAGCTTTAGCCAAGGACCTGGAGAAAATGCCACAAGTCTCAGCTGAAGGACATACGTCATTCCTGGAAGAGCAGGTCACTTTTGAAAATGACCAGGATAGAGTCAATAATATTGAGACGAAGAGTAGTAATTCTGAGTCTCCAAATTCTGGAGTCTTTTTCTCTTCTCCTGGTATTCCTGCTCCATCAATAGTCTCTACAGCAGTACAGGTGCCTCCTGGAAAGGTTTTGATTCCTGCAGCTATTGACCTTGTTCAGGGTCAAGCTCTTGCAGCATTGCAAGTATTAAAGGTATTACTTTGCTCTCACTTTTTTGAAGGGTCATAGCTCAAGAATAATTTTTCATGAACACAAGTTTCTACTGTCTTAGAACTTTTGAACAGTGCACTTTACTTTTGAACTGATTCATTATCACTAATTTGCTTGAAATTTTTTTATATACTAAAGCTTTCTATCTATGGTTATTAGAGATTTAAATCAGGAACGTTCTTCAGCCTTCTCTTAACAGTTCAAACTTGAATTTGATCCTCTTCTAATATTAAATCTCAGTACAAGGGTTTGGGCTGGCCTGTAGTATATCTATGTTTCAAGCCCAGAGGATATTACATATTAGCTTGAGGACCTGTGTTTGATACAGATCAAAAGTTCAAAATGAATTTTGGGTTTCTCTTGACAGATTAAGTTTTTTTTTTCTTTTTTTTTGGACGGGAGGGTGGGTGAAATGGTTCCCTGACTATGTTAGTCTGATTATACAAATATAAGTGAGTTTCTATTTGTTCACTTAAATAGTCCTAAATCCTCAGGTCATTGAACCCGATGTTCAACCTGGTGAACTATGTACACGTCGTGAATATGCTCGATGGTTGGTGTCGGCAAGCAGTGCTCTGTCAAGGTGGTTGTTGGTTTCTTGGTTCTGTGAATGTAGAAATAAATAAACATGTCAACTATTTATCAAAGTGCAAGTTATACATGACTTTACATGTGTCTTTTGGTTGTATTTTAGGAACACAATATCAAAAGTGTATCCTGCCATGTATATTGAGAATGCTACTGAACTTGCTTTCGATGACATCACCCCTGAAGATCCTGATTTTTCTTCCATTCAAGGTCAGAATAGGATATTACAAATTTGTGTTTAAATAGAACAACTTATTGATATATATTACGTTCTTCTAGCATATCATGTTTAAACCATATGGACATTTCAGGCTTGGCAGAAGCTGGACTTATTGAAAGCAGGCTTTCAAGATCTGATATACAGTCGCCCACAGATGAAGACCAGAGCCCATTTTACTTCTACCCTGAAAGGTATGTTTTACTAAAATTGGATTTCTTATTGGAAGTTATGTCTTTTCTCCCGGGGCTATGCAGTTACGCTATTTGCAATGAAAATCCTTGTAATTTCCTCAGTTATTAACTGGTATTTACTATTTACAACATTTCTTTCTATTTTGTCGTAAATGGTGCATAGTTGCATTGCCTTCTTTTATTAATGAGTTTGTAACTTTGTATAGGTTAAGCAACAATTTTCCTTTTTCTTTTGTATTTTTTCATGCAGCTCCTTATCACGTCAAGATCTTGTTAGTTGGAAGATGGCCCTAGAGAAGAGACAACTTCCAGATGCTGACAGAAAGGTTGCTTAATATTTGCTTGGTTTAATATATTTAAGTTATCCTCTAATTCTAGTTGCAACATATCTGATAAACTGGTATCCATTAAATCCATGGACTGATGGGCAGACGCTGCATCAAATTTCTGGCTTTATAGACACTGATAGGATACACCCTGATGCTTGTCCTGCGCTTGTAGCTGATCTATCTGCTGGGGAGCAAGGGATAATAGCTCTTGCATTTGGTGAGTCATATTTTCCATTGGTTGACTCTTTTAAAACAGCTCACCATATGTTTCATATTGAATGTTTTTATTTTTCAATTGAAAACTTCTTCACTTCTCCTTCTGTAGTCTTTTAAAATTTTATGTCATCAGCTCTTGAGATTTTTCTTTTTTATGTGGTATGTTCAAGGTTATACGCGACTGTTTCAGCCAGATAAACCAGTAACAAAAGCACAAGCAGCTATTGCTCTTGCAACAGGAGATGCTTCTGACATTGTTAGTGAAGAGCTTGCACGCATTGAAGCAGAATCTATGGCTGAGAATGCTGTTGCAGCACATAGTGCTTTAGTAGCTCAAGTTGAGAAGGATATCAATGCAAGTTTTGAACAGGAGATTTCCTTAGAAAGAGAGAAGATTAATGCTGTTGAAAGAATGGCTGAAGAGGCACAACGTGAGTTGGAAAGGTTGAGAGCTGAGAGAGAACAAGAAAATATTTCCTTGATGAAGGAACGTTCTGCTATTGAATCAGAAATGGAGCTTTTCTCAAGGTTAAGGCATGAGGTTGAGGATCAATTGCAGAGCCTTATGAATAACAAGGTAGAAATAGCTTATGAAAAAGAGAGGGTGACCAAGCTTCGGGAACAAGCAGAAGTTGAAAACAAGGAGATTGCCCGTTTACAATATGACTTAGAGGTTGAAAGGAAAGCCTTGTCAATGGCCAGGTAAGGTTGTGGGTAGAGGCAGTTAGATTTATGTTTAGTCAGCATTAATCTTGGTCTCAAATCATACAAAACATAATGCAAAGATATTGTTAGAAGGGCACTAATTAACTGTATCTTTCCTTGCTGTTTGCAGTTGAAACTGGTATGCTGTCAATAGTTTCATGCATTGTTGCTTTTATATAAAGTCATGACGATTTCTTTCGAGTTACTGTTTGCATATGCTTTTCAGAATGATACTTTCTGCCCTATAAGCATTCCTTTTTGTTCTGTTATATTTGAAAGTTCACAATATTCTATCCAGTCTTATTCCTTGCAGATAAAGTCTCTAGGTCAACTGTATCCAATTATTTGTAAATGCTTTTGGTTTCCATTTCTTATTGCGTTAAGGTCCTTATAATCTTTGGGCAAGGAAAATTATATTGGAGGAGAAAAGAAAGGAGAAGGGGGGAAGGAAGATAGTTGTGATATTTTCTCTTTGTTTGAGAAGTTAAGAATTTAATAATAATGGGGGATTTTAGATTAATTATCTATTATCTTCATTCTAAATACCTCAGATCGGGCTATTCTTCAAAGAGGTGTTGACATCTAAACAAATAATGACAAATACAAGGAGTTAATCTTGCCTACCTTATCTTCCATTCTCCTTCAATTTTTTCCCTTCATTTGTCTTTCAATTTTCAAACTACATTCCCTAAGTGGTATTTCAAGTAAAAATAATTACAAACATTAGATTTTAAATGCCAAAATCTATTTACTTAGTATTTAGTAGTCTTTTCTCTCACTGCAGTTTGTCAAGTCTGTAAATTGACTTGGCATAATAGAACAATGCTACTTGCATATTTTACATAAGTTTTAATTCAACTTCCTGGCAACATAAACTTAGAAACATTCATTTGCCTCATTCACTGTCCAATCATTTTAATATATATGTATGGCAATTCATTTTTATAGGGCTTGGGCAGAGGATGAGGCCAAACGAGTACAAGAACATGCAAGAGCCTTGGAAGAGGCTCGAGATCGTTGGGAGAGGCACGGCATCAAGGTGGTCGTTGATGATGACCTCCGTAAGGAGGCCTCTGCTGAAGTAACATGGCTCAACGCCGGAAAGCAGCTTTCAGTTGAAGGAACCGTTGACAGGGCCGAAAACTTATTGGACAAACTCAAGAAAATGGCAGCAGATGTTAGAGGGAAATCTAGAGATGTTCTTGATAAGATAATTGACATGATTTCCCGTTTCATATCGAACATGAAGGAATGGTCATCCAAAACTGGAAAACAGGCTGAAGAATTTGGAGAAGTGGTTATTTCCAAAGCAGCCAAGTCAGCCCAAGAGCTGCAGCGAAGCACTGTCGAATTCAGCTATGCTGTCAAAGAAGGGGCAAAGCGCGTCGCCGGAGATTGTAGGGATGGAGTTGAGAAACTCACCCAAAAGTTCAAGACCTGATCTTTCTGTCTACAGTAGAGTGATTAGCCACTAGGCAGTGATGTAGTTTTATCAAAAATTTTCTTTCTCGGTCGACCATCGGTATACCACCAGACATGGACGCAACAAAATTTGGAAGTTCTAAACAACAGACACTCGAAATATCACAACATATTCGAGTCCGACGAATATAGTGGAGTAATAATCTGTGTATTTGAACAAGAACAATCTTTTGTGGTTCAACTTGTCTGTCTGCAGTTCATAATTCTGGGGAATTTTTTGTACTAAATCTTTACCTTGTAAAGAGAACTAATTTGAAGTTTTGAAATAATAAACCCCAATCCTTTCTTTCTTTAAATAAAGCCATATTCTCAATGATTTCTTCATGTTGTCTTGTTAACCATTTAATAAGCACCTGTAAAGCCTTCAAGGCCTACCATGTAGATCGAAGGTGGCAGTTTGATCAAGAACTCACGGAGGAACACACTTTGGACCTTATTACTGAGTTTGATGAAACCAGTCTGAATTAATTGAATTGAATTTCCAAAAATAATGTTCCGAAATTGAGATTTTGTGAATATCTTATTTTATTAAGAGACTTTCTCAACACCCACCATAAATATGTGAGGTAAACTGAGTCTGAAATTTGACGGAATTCCTAGTTAAAATGCTATTTTAAGATCCTAATTATTACTATGAAACTTTTCTTTTTTTGTGTCAAAGTCCTTTTCTCAAACAAATAAGGAGTCAAACGCATAAAAATTAATAGTTAGGGTCTTAAAATAGTATTTTAGCCAAAATTTCCGTCAAATTTTGGATGGAAATATACCTCAGGACTTTTTTTGTTAACAGAGCAAACCAAAGGGACACTATTTGACACTTTTTAAACCACAGGGACCTTATCTAAAAATTGGTCAAACCATAGGGCCCTTTTGTGTAATTTACCCTTAATAATATTCATGAAAATTAAAGCAAACCATATCAATATCATAATCATTCAATATTACTTACTAATCACTATCTAAAATTGTAGATTGTTTTTTTAAAAAAAAAAAACAAGGTGGGCTGACTCAGCAACTCGTCTACTCATCGGGTTAGCTCACCACGAGCTGCGAGTTATAATTTTTTGTGAACTGAAATTTCATCAACCCTTGACTCCTTGAGCTAGTTTTGACCGCTATAATTTGACCCTCTGCAGGGGCGGACATAGGGGAGACTTGTGGGGGCCATGGCCCCCAAGTTTTGTGTTATATTATGAAAAACTAAAGAGTAAATTGCAATTTGGTACCCTGTGGTTAGGGGCGGTCCCACTTTGGTATCCTGAAAGAAAATTTTTTGCAGTTTGGTGCCCCGTGGTTTGATTCGTTAGCGAATTGGTGCCCTGTGCTTTATTTCCGTTAGGATTTAACGAAAAATGCGATTGTGACCAAACATAAAGAAAACATAAAGTAAATAGTACATTATATAATTTTATTGTTTAGTTGAAAATAATTATAAAAGTGTCTTTAGAATTTTAATATTACAGAATTTTCTCCTTTTCATAAGATTTCTTTTGAATAGGTCCTGATTTAATCCCAAAAATTTATGATCTTTATCAAAATAGTTTTTAGAACCTCAAAAGACAAATGAACATCTATAATTTATCAAAAAATCCCCATATCAACTACCAGAAGCTGAAATTTTCATTCAAGTACACTACAAACAAATCAAAACTCCCAAATTTTTTCAAAATCAAGCCCCACAAATTAAAAACCCTCCCAACAACCACCAAATTTTCCCACAAATCAAGCCCCAAATCAAAACCCCCCAAATTTTAAGAAGAAGAAGCACAGGGGACCAATTCGCTCACGGAGCAAACCACGGGGCACTAAACTGCAAAAAAATTTTTTCAAGGTACCAAAGTGAGACTGCCCCTAACCACATGGAACCAAATTGCAATTTACCCAAAACTAAATATCATTATGTGGCCCCCTGAATTTTTTTTAAGAAATATTATAAAATGAGAACTTGACGACGAAACTGCCATACTCAGTCACTCACCCAAAAATTACTTCAATGTCTTCTATAATTTCTCTCATCAATCATCATCCCCACATATTCTTTCACTCACACACACTATACATAAATATATATATATATAATTTAAATAAAATATCTATATCATACTTTATCTTTTTTATTTAAATTCAAATAATTTTATTTTCTTTTAGTATCTCTAAATTATAATTTAAAACTAAATCTAATGACACAATATATATATATAGAGATCTATTTAATTTTATACTAGAAGCTCTGTTAAACTTCAATAACCTAATTTTATTTTCTCTTTAAGATTACAGAGTCGTTAGTAAATTATTATTCAGTTTTGTTCGTAGAAGCTAAAAAAAAGTGAAATAATAAAAGACAAATATAGAAACATTGTTTGTTCTTAATTGTTTATGTTATATTTTGAGTATTCTTAATTTTTTTATAGGTTTGTTTATCTTTCTAAATATTAATTTCTTGAATTGGATTGGGATTATATTTTTGTATAAATTGAACAATGTCTAAAACAAAACTTCTCAATAAGATAGAAGATGACTTTTTTAAAGATTTAATGATTATTTACATTAAAAAGGAAATCACTCAACCATTTACAATAGATGTAATTATAAACGAATTTTATTTTTTGAAACAACGACTAGCACAACTTAAAAAATAAAAGTATAATTTAATTTATTTTTTTATTTTAAATTTGGATCCTTCTAACATGTGCCCTAAGGGCACATATTAAGGTTTCTTTTAATTGGTCAGGTGAGTTTTCACACATTAAAAATTATCTTTTAAATGAATTTTCGTAGATTTCAAGATATGAGATGTTCTACTAACCAATCAGAAGAAATCTTAAAACGTGTCTTGATGAGACATGTTAGATAAATCCTATATATAATACATGATAGTTTAAAAAAAAATTGTTGGCCCGTTATGAAAATCCTGTTCCGCCCCTAACCCTGTGTATTTTAAATTGAAAACAAATAGACGGATCATTTCTTCAATTAAAGTCATTTGAATGCCAGCTCTGTTAGCAAAGTGTATCGAGCTCTCAATTTCAAAGTTCAAAACTTCAAATGATAAATGTTATAGGACTGTTCAAACTATTGAATCGGTTCCGTTTAGATTTTCATCCAACCCAACCCATGAAATTGGTCAATTGGATGACAAAAAAAGAAACATCCGATCCATCATGTCATTTTAGTGTCATCCGAACCAATCTATAAGAAAAGAAGTGTGACCTACTCCGCACGGATCTATCAACTCTCTCTCTCTAGCTTCTCTCCAGATCTTCTCTCTCGCCGCTCTCCACTCCAGATTTGTAGCGTTTGGGGTTGCCGCTGCTCAGCGGCGGTGACCCCACGTCCTTTAGGTATGCTTTTGACCTAAGAAGCATGGACACTTCATTTTGAAGGCGTGTCGCCGTGTCAGACACGTGTCAGTGTCCGACACTCGTATGACACCGACACGACACATATCCATAAATTTTAGAATATAAATCAATTTTTTGTAACTTTAACATGATATGCAAGAGAAAATAATAATAGATATGACATATATTATGAATAAAAATTGTAATTTTTAATTTTTTCATTAAAAATTATGAATATTTAATTATTTATATATATAAATATATGCCGTGTCGTGTCGCGTAATTTTGAGAGTTTGACGTGTCGCTGTGTCCGTGTCCGTGTCGTGTCCCGTGTCCGTGTCAGTGTCCATGCTTCATAGCTTTTGACTTTCTCCTCCATTAGGGAGGCTTTTTCCTTCCATTAGGGAAGGTTTTTTCTTCTATTAGGGAAGATTTTCCCCCTTTCATTAGGAAAGGGTTTTCTTCTTGTCTTTTGTAGGTTTTTCAGATCGGCAAATGGAGCTCGATCAAAGAAGAAAACGGGTTAAGAAGATTTATCTCTCTGAGAGGGATGAGGGGTGTGTTGCCTCTTGATTTCCATGTTCTCCTTCTTTATAAATTTTGTAGATTTGACTGTATAGGAGATCTGAATCTTATTTTCTATCTTAGGTGTGTTGCTTAGGATTTTTCTTCTTCTCCTATACTATTGTAATCTGATCTGTTGAGCGTAAGGCTGTGTTCAAATTGTTAGATCTCTGTCTTACTATGTCTCTCAATTGTTGTATGACCTTGTGCCATTTTCTCATCAATGGATATTTCCTTCTGACCAAAAAAAAAATATATAAGAAAAGAAAGATCTAAACAATCCATCTAGATCTCCCACGAACTTGTCCATTTGTAGAGACATTCTCCATAGCTTTGCTTCTTAATTAGCCTCACCCATCAATGTTTGGGGAAAAAAAAAAGAAATAATCTAATGATGGTAGTCCTCTTTTCTACACCATATAAAGAGATATTATTAGGCCAAAGTCTTATTTTGGTCCCTCAAGTTTGTACAAAGTTTTATTTTGATCATTCAACTTTTTTTCATTCTGTTTTGGTCCCTCAACTTTCCAAAATGTTTCACAGTTAGTCCTTAAATCTTTTTCATCCAACTTTTCCATTAAAAAAAGGGGAAAACTGACTTTAATCTCCCAGAAGAAGAGATGCTGCATTCTGCAAATTTTTTTTTAATTTTGCAGTGAAATGAATTTAAGCTCCCCATTTTGGTGGTTTTACCCTTTTTCTAACAAAAAAGTTAGATGTAAAAGAGTACCCATTTTGGTGGTTTTACCCTTTTTCTAACAGAAAAGTTAGATGTAAAAGAGTACCCGTGGAACGTTTTGAAAAGTTGAAGACCAAAACGAAACTTTTAACAAACATAAGGGATCAAAATAGGACTTTGACAAAATTATTATCATGGCAACACTAAGTAGTAACAATGCTTGCTTCTTTTTTCTACACCACCTGATCTGATAAATACTGATAATTATGATACTGCTACTACTAAGCCTTCACTGGTGTATTAAAACGAGGTTTGTGGTTCAGATTAGCAGATTCCATGAAGGAAAACATGGCTTTCTCACCAAATGATGCCGACTTTCTTCTTATTGGGAAGCAACAATGTAAAGTTAAAAAGAAACGTAGCATGGCCTTCAAATTAGGGATTTAAAAATTTAGATAACAGGATATTATAATATATATAATATTAAATTACAATGAACTTATTTTTAAATCAGTTAATCAATTTGGTTTGCATCCATAAACCGAACTAGTTTAATCTTTTCTCAGGAAAACCCATAAAATCAATCCAACTATATATTCTGTTTTTGTTGGTTCAGATTGGATTGAATCAGTTGTGTTCAAACTACATCCTCTAGTTTCAAAATAGATGCCACTGGGGAAACATGTGGCAATCTCAACCAATCTAGGAAATAGCATTTCAACAGACGCTAGACATGCAAAATACTAAATTTTCATGTAAGAGATGCTGATGCAACATTCGCTTCAAAAAATTTTTAAAACAAGAAAACAGATCTAGGTGTACTATAGCCATTTCTTAAGTCTCAAATCAAACAAGAACATATTTCTAAAAGTAAGGAGTCTTATACTGGCACAATGAATAAAACAAAACTCAGAGAGAACTTAAGTGATGCATCAAGTTAAAGAGAAATTAGAAGACCTATGTCTCACTTCTTCTTGTCCCCAGCTCCACCAGCCCTACACATAAATTCAACATAAGCAACAGTCACAATCAACAAAGTCTTCAGGAAACAATAAAACCCTACACAAAAGGTTAAGCAATAATATCTACAAAAGAACATAGGCCAACCTCATCTTGCGAAGAACATTAGACATCTCCTCACGCTTCTTTTTCGCCCTCTTATGTGTACCCAACTTTCTTTTTGCAACTTTCAATGCCCTCTTATCCTTTCCAACCTTCAAAAGTTCTGTAATCCTCTTTTCATATGGAGCAAAGCCAGCAACTTCGCGGATAAGACTCCTTACAAAGTGCACCCTCTTGCTGGTTTTCTGTTTTGGTCAAAATTGTTGTTAGCAACATCAGCAAGAGATGAAAGCCACTATCATCACGGCTTTCTACTTATTGAAACATTTCATTACAGAGCAGACATTACTTCTAGCGATTTAACCTTACTTGTTACTATTGCTTTAATATGTCTATACTGTGTATATTATATTGACAGTGCACCCTCTTGCTGGTTTTCTGTTTTGGCCAAAATTGTTGTTAGCAACATCAGCAAGAGATGAAAGCCATTACCATCACGGCTTTCTACTTATTGAAACATTTCATTAAAGAGCAGACATTACTTCTAGCGATTTAACCTTACTTGTTACTATTGCTTTAATATGTCTATACTGTGTATATAATATTGACAGTATCAATAGTGCAGCACATAAATAACTCTCAATTAGGGTTTTGACATGATGCTGATTAAAAGGGATATCCAAGCATAGGTATACTCTGCCTATGGAAGTAGGACATGGTACTCATTTTCTTAAGAAGAAGCCAAGCAAGCACACAAAGTTGCACTGTTTTTAGGATAGGAAAAGGGATAGAATTTTGAAATCAGAAGAGTACAAATTTGAAGGTAAGCAATACAGATTCTACCAATATCTAGAATTTGCAATATTACCAAAAAAATAGTAGGAATGGAAAGTAATAATAGCATAACACAGAATACAATTAGTAGTAAAAACTAAAAACACCAAATACAGAAGTTATTTGTATTGAATGTTTCAACAGGCAATTAATCTTGATCTACTCCAATATCGAGGCACTAATCTGGCCATTACCACTACAAAACGTTAGTTCTAGAACAATTGGTGAACTCAAGCTAATTGACCACTCTAATTTTGAATTCTTAATTAAATAAGAGTTAGAGCAACTGGGAAACCCAAGGTGCTGATTTATCACTTAGTATGAAAATACCAACCCGTGGTTTACTTCAACTACAAAGAAAACTTCCAGTAAACATGGTTAATATTCGATTATATGGTGTACCCACTCATATCGTTTAAGAATATATAATGCATAGGCACACTACCAACACAGGTTCTATAAAATGTCAACTTACCCCTTTGCGATCTGATGGGCGTGGAGCCAATTCCTTCTTGGTCACCACATGACCCTTGTTCAATCCGACAAACAAACCCGTGCTCGGCTGTTTCGGTGCCATTCCCTGAATCAAAATGAAAAAGTCCAGCAATATAAAACATCGCACGCTTCCATGGTTGAAACGAGAAAAAAATAATATGAGCAACGCAACAGGAAAATGCGCCAGCATCTACGAAAAATGTCAATGAACCAGCATTCGAAAACGAAAACTACGAAGATGAAGCAACAAACAAAAAAAACAGTAGGTAGACAATTTATCTGCTGCTTGAATCGCAAAATCGATGGAATGACATCAACTATAGAGCTGACACCTAACAACTCGACAAGGCAATTATATTACTCTAACTATATTGATCAAGAACAAAATGGAAGCCATTGTAAGGTTGAGAACGATGGTTCAAAAAGCGAAGATTTACCTCTCGTAGCGAATGAAGACGAACCAGAGTGAGGTTGGAAAACAGAAATTAGGGTTTGTGTATTTGCATCGCTTATATAGTGATGTCGCTGATTAGGGAAAATAGAGTGAGGCGGGATTTGAGGTAGAGTAACATATTGGGCCGGGTAGGCCTACTAAAACTTCGACCCAGTACAAAGAATTTTTTCTTAAAAAAATTACTATTTTAGTCCTTAAATTTAGTCTATAAATTTATAATGAAGCGGCTCTTGAATAATTGAAATACATGATTTAATTTTTAAAATATTTCAATTGTTAATAATTTTATTTTTAGTGACGATTTGGTACTTCAATTCGACATGATATGGTCCCTAAATTTATATGAAATTAGTATTTTTTTATTTCTGAATTTATACTAAATTTATATTTTTTTTCTTTAATTTTGTCTAAAGACAAAATCATTGATGATTAGATTACCAAAAAAAAATTATTGATGATTACAATAATTAATTTATTGATTTGTTATAAATTCGGAAAGCAAATGATAGATTGTCTCTTTTTATTTAGGCAAGTACAAATAATTTTTTGTTTATAGCTTCATGTTTATCTTCCAAAAATAAAAAATAAAATTTTGTATAAAAATAGTTTGATTTAAAATTTACAAATGATAAATAAATCATGATAATATGAATTTTTTCTTTAGAAAAATTATGTTTAGTGATTAAATTATTTCTGTCAATCTAGTGCCTCACAGATAAAACTACATTCAATGTTAATATTATACTTACTCAAATTTCTTTCAATGTTAGTGATTAAATTAACATAATATCACTACTGTATTCAAATTGTATATAAGTGAAAAGTATTACATTATTATTTTCTTAATTGAAGTATCAAATTATACATAAAATCTAGGTATAAGAGTGACATTGCAAAGAATGCTATTTTTTAGGGATTTATTTAGCAATAATGATTTTTGAAGAATTAAATTGCAAGTCATTTTAATTGTCAAGGGCTAAAATATGATTTTTTTTTTCTTTTCATTTTCTTTTTCTTATTTTCTATACTAGTGTTGGACTTCTGCCACATAGGAGAGTTCTTTTTTTTTTTGTATATATATATATATATAACATACAACCATTTTCATAAGCAATATATATAAGTAGCATTAAGCAATCCCAATAAGCCTAAAAAGTATATGGCCTTGCTACTCATAAAGTGTATCTCAAGGGAATGTTCAATTGTATAAAATATCATTGAGAAATGCTCTTGATTTTTTTTTTTTTTTTTTGAAAGGCTTAAAGTGAATTTCTTGAATAATAAGCTGATTTGAGATTGTACGCGCGTTAAAGAATGCCTTGAAAGATTAAGTCTAATGGATCATTATATTACATTATGTCGTAAGGATTTGTGGTAATTCAATCAAGTGACGCGATTATAAATTTTAATCTTTTTGGTCAGGTGGTGCAGCGGCCACAATAAATATATATATATATATATAATAAAATAAAGAAATACATGGCATAAAATTTGCATAAAAAGTGTTTGCATGCATAGCTTGTGATTGCATGGTATGCATAGAGTGATACATATAACAATAGGAAGGTCGGACGAGGTGATCCTGTCAACATACGAAGCAAGTTTTGGTGTCACCATGTTGATGGACAGTCTACGGGAATTTTGGTTAGTGATTTGTTGCAATATGATTTGTATACTTAGGATATAGATAAGTTAAAGTTGGTTTGCTCAGATGATGACATCAAGCGTCTTCTCCGTGGCCCTCTCCCGGAGAGGAATCAGCCGGATATTCTTAAATGGACTCATGTTGCTACCGGGTCGTATACCACAACTGTTAGTTATGCTCTGTTGTCTATGTTTCACCATCCGGATAATGACAATATCTTAGCTCCAAACTTTCCGTGGAGGGATTTTCTGGAAAATGAAAGCTCCCATGAGAATTTTACTCCTAGCATGGAAAATTTGGCATGGTGCTCTACTGACTTTCTCAAATCTGAGGGCTCACCATCTTAGATGTGATGGTAGTTGTGCCTTCTGTGGATCCACTAATGATATTGTTGACCATGTGTTTCTCAAATGTGACTTCTCTCGTGTTGTGTGGTTTGGTCTTAGTGGTTCTGTCAGGTAGGGTAGCATGAGATTTCACACTGTACAAAGATGGCTATGATTTTGGATTAGTAAGTGGAGAAAACAGCCTATGTCGAACTGTGATGATTGGTTAACAGCGCTTGTTGGGCTTGACGTCATCTGAAAGCTTCGAGATGACAGGATCTAGAGGAATGTCAAAGTCTCATTGATTTCCGCTATCCACAAAATTAATTGCATGATTGTTAAATATAAGGATGCTTTTAATTGTTTTGTTAACAGTTTCTGTCCATTTATGACTGTGTATGATGATGTGTGTAGTAACATAGCTCCGTCGAGTAGTACGTCGGTCAAGGATGGCGATGGTCCCATCCAAGTGGGAACCTCGCTTTCGATGTGTCTTGATGTCTAATTTTTTGTACTCTTTTCACCGTTTTTTTCTCAAATATACCAAAAAAAAAATACTATCAATTATCAATACTATTAATATGATTTTGAAGTTTGAAACCTGTTGGACCGTCAAAAGTTCAAAATTATATATTATTAACATAGATTATAGAAAATAGTAAAATTCATTAAGAAAGCTAAATAATATTTTTTTCATTACCTTTATTTTATTATTTTAACATGTACCATAAATAACAATTTATTTTTTAAAATAATATTACAATTTATTTTATGATTCAAAAACTAAAAATAATATTTTCATATAGCTTAGTGCATAAAAAACCTATTAGCTATGAAGCATGGACATTTCATTTTGAAGGCGTGTCGCCGTGTCAGACACGTGTCTGTATTCGACACCCGCACGACACTCACATGACACATATTCATAAGTTTCAAAATATAAAATCATTTTTTTTGTGACTTTAACATGACAAACAATATAAAATGATAACACATATGATACATATTATGAATAAGTATTATAATTTTTAAAATTTTCATCAAAATTAATGATTTTTTAATTATATATATAAAAAAATATATATTGTATCATGTCATGTAACTTTAGAAATTTAATATGTCGGTGTGTCAATATCCATATCTTATCACGTGTCCGTGTTCGTGTATGTGTCCGTGTCCGTGTCCGTGTCCATGCTTCCATGCTTCATAGCCTATTAGTTATTGTATGAGGAGCATTTGGTCACCCACTATTTAATATCATATTTTTCTATTGAAAGTTGCTACTTAAAAGGAAACCAATTAGCGATATCACTATTTCACCCAAAAAGTATCGATATCACTATGTAATTAACCTAGGGTATGTTTGGGAATTAATTATAAAACTATTATAAATTTATTATCTCAATTTTCAATATATAATTTGAGCCAAAGTGCAACGCAGCTGTTTGTTTATCAATTACAAATTCATTACAAAAATATTATTTCATTAAATTTTTATATCTAATTATTAACATACCCTTACTCAAATACCTATGATTACCTATTCTCTAATACAAATGTAAACAAATTATTTGGAAAAATGGTAATTTTCAATATCCTCATTTATTACACTTATAACTTTCTCTCTTCATTCATCATTTCTTACTATATTTTTTCTTTTTCTTACTCATACCCCCTCTCTCTCTCTCACATTCACACACACACACTCAGGCGTATATACAT
>QANZ01048993.1:0-24933 GCA_003254925.1 Chamaecrista fasciculata
TACACATAAATAAAATGATTGGCCCTAGGGCACAATCTCCATCATGCAGAACATCGATCGGAGAAAATTTTGTCAAAACATATTACATTATAAAAAGAGCAAAGGAAGGGAATATGATGTCGAAGGAAGACAAATATATGAATACAAGAAGAAAAGAGGTTATATAGCTAAAGTTATTTTTTTAAAGGGATTGTCCTTAATTCTTTTCATACACAATATGTCACTAATGGAAAACAGAGTTATAGCAGCAGTTTTCAATAAAGCTGCTACTATAGTTATACTAGCAGTTCCTATATGTCATTGTTACTATTTCAGTAAAAGTTATAGTAGCATATATATTAACTTCTGGTAATCTGGTATAAAATAGCAATCATGACAACTGTTACTATAGAGTCAATATTGTTACTATAAACAAAATTTGTAGCAACAAAAGGAAACCTGCTGCTATAATAAATTGACAGCCACTATATCTTATTTTTCTGTCACATTTACAACTGCTGCTATAAATAGGAAATAACTGCTAATATAAATAAGTTATGGTATTTTATATTTTTAAATAAAATTGGAGTAATTGTTTTAAATAAAATATATTATGATAGTCTAAAAATATAAAACATGAAAATATAGTTAGATTGGTTAGGAGAAAACTCATGCAAAAAAAAGAATAACTCATCATTGATATTACTTAAAAATATTTGTTTCAATCGTGTATACAAATAATAAATTAATTCACTTTGTAATACATTGCAAAATAAGAATCAATATAACCTAAATTTAATATTATTATACAATCTCCTTTTGGAATTTGCTTTGGTGCCACTTCCAAACTCCAAAGCAATATCTATAGATGAAAATAAGATACAATAAACAATTCTTCAATATAAGGGTTATGACAATTAATGAGGCTTTTTAATTGGACTACTGTTTAACGTATTATTTTTCTTTCTCTCATTATAAGGGTTATGACAATTAATCAAGTTTGAATGATCACTAAAAAAATATGTTCATCTTTAATTGGTTTTAAATAATGTTTTGTACATGATTTCCTCCAATATAAAATACTTGAGAGAAAGAAAAATAATACGTTAAGCAGTAGTTCAAATAAAACATCTAGAGTCGACATTATTGGGAGGGCACGACCGTTTTTGTCTCTGTAGCCCGAATAGGATTAGTCTTCGCTTAGACTGTTACACGGATAGACGGAGAAAACTCATAACATTACCCAAAAAAAACATCTACATGTATACAGACTTCTTTTGTAATGGTGTAGTATTGACTTTGGAGCAACAGCATCACTGAAATTAGAGACACAATAGATTGAAATTACAGACTACAGAATAGGGTTGGATCCATTGTAGTGGGTTTCACTACAGTGGCCCTATAGTGTGACACATAAAGCCACTGTAGTCAATACAAAAAATTAGACTTTTGGCAGCGACGATTTGCGTCGCCAATGGCTCCAAAATCGCTGCAAAAGGTTATTTGCAGCGACATAATGGTCGCTGCAGAGTCGCTGCAAGAAGCTCCGTCACAAAAGGTTTTTGCAGCGACCAAATAGTTCGCTAACAAAACCCGTTATTTTGCAGCGACACTATCGCTGCAAAAAAAGAGGAATCGCAGCGACATGTTTGCTGCAAAAACTCGAACAAATTCAAAAGCATATGCTTCTGCAGCGATGTTGTCGCTGCAAAAGATACTCTTTCGCAGCGATTTATTTGCTACAAAAGGTCTTTTTGGGCAGCAAATTAAGCATCGCTGCAAAAAGGTCTATTGCAACAATGTATTTGTCGCTGCAAAAATAAAAATTGCAGCGATTTTATCTCTACTACCAAAGAACCTTTGTTTGTAGCGAATTTTAATATCGCTGCAAAAGGGTCTATTGCAGCAACCTTTTGTCGCTGCAAACACTAGTGTGACACATAAACCTCAAAACACAACATTTTATTAATTCACACAGTGTTTTCATTTTAGTAAAACACTGTGTTTTGAGCTCTGTAAGTCACGCGGCAGGGCCATTGCAGTGAAACCCACCACCCACCGCAGTGGATCCAACCCCCTACAGAACAAGCAACCTTAAAATATGATATGTATATATATATTGTAAAAAATTACTGTAGTTTAATTTATAGCGTCTTGAGTTATAATACTAATATTATTATATTTTTATTAGATGATTAATAAAAAATATTTAATTAAGAAAGTGATATTTTATTTTTTTGAAAATGACAAAAATTAAAGGATAAGTTAATTAATTGAATAAAAATGTTCAATCAACTTTCAATATAAAATAATTGTTCAACTATGTGCAATAAAAGATTCGTAGTTTGATTGTTTTATGTGAAATAAAAACAAAAGTATTCAACCAAATCTTAAGAATTTCTCCAAGTTAATGATTAACCAAGGTATTCAAATTAAAGTCACATAAAGAATGCACAAGCAATATAATCATAGTACGTAGTGCTGATAAAGACATTATATTATAAACTTTGAAAGTTGAAAGCAACAACCAATAAACTTTTGTGCATATAAATTTATTATTCAGCAGCCCTTTTCAAAGATTTCTTCTTATATTTTATTTAAAATATGTTAAGTAGCTATATATATACGTGATTCACGAGGACATTTAAATATTGTTTTTATTGTTTACTTCTTCCGAATGTGATAGTGATAGGTTTGTATAGAATTTCTTTTATGAAAGAATTTCATATAATATATGGCAGGTGTCTCATGGGCACTTTTATAATATATATATATAGTGATGGCTGTTTATACAAATCCTATATAGCCCTCCTTGCTTGACTTTCTTTTTCTCTCGAAAACATATTTAATTAATATTGATGACATTGGTTGTACTTGTACTTGTTTGTATATCAATTAAATTTTTTTAGGTTAAAGTGCATTTATGGTCTCATATTTTTTTTTCTCAAGTCTTAATTTGATTTTATATCTTTTGGTCAAATTATAAAATTGATCTCGTATATTTGCAAAAGGTTTCATCGTTAGTCTCACCTCGGTATTAACAATGAAATCTTTTGTAAAGATATGAGATCAAAATGTGTAACAAAAAGGATATGAGACCAATTATGCACCCAAAAAATATGGAACTAAAAATGCAACAAAAAAAAATATGAGACCAAATTGAAATCTGAGAAAAAATATGAAACTAAAAGTATATTTTAACTAATTTTCTTAAATAGAAAAGCAAACGAAATAAATTTGATCCCTGATTCATTATAACCGGGTCTAACAAAAAAGTCAATCTCTCCTAAAGTGATGAGCTCCATTTTTCATTTCCAAAAAGAGATGGGTTAATCTATATTTAATACCCCATTGTGTTTTTGTTTATATACTAGTTATTGATGAAGAATATAATAAGTGTGGAATGAAAAGAAAAAGATTAAAACCTTATTTTTGTCCTCAAATTATGGGATAAGTTTCATTTTGATTCTAATTTTTTTCATTTTAGTCCCAAAACTTTCATTTTATTCCATTTTGGTCCTCAAAATATTATTTTATTTGGTTTCTGCTACTATTTATAACCAGGATAGTTGAAATGTCTTATTTCTTCTCTTTCATATATGTCTTAATATAAGTCAGTTGACAAAGAATTTATTTTCAATTATAAATTGAAGATAAATTTGTGATTATTTTTTCAAATAGTAATACTTTTTTTCTCCCTTTTCCCATCTCACTTAGTATCACACAAATGTGACATTAATGAAAACTTTGGTTGAAAATAACGGTAGAAACTAAACAAAATCATACTTTTGGGACAGAAATGAAACAAATATAAAAGTTTAAGAATCAAAATTAAACAAACAATAATTTTACGACCAAAATGAATATTTGACCAAAGAAAAAAAAAGATTAGACGACAAAAATGTGTTTTTCATTCCCAAATAACTTTTGTTGTTAGTTTTGTACCTCTAGGACTAGATTGTCTCAATATTTGACTCACTTTATGGAATTCAATGAATTCAACCATAAACTTTATCAACTTAAAATAACATTAATGAAAACTTTTGTACCTATAAGTATATAAAGTTGAAAACTTTGGCATATATATATACAATATATCAACAATCAATCAACCATGAATTATTTTGACTCTAATATCAAATGGATCATCTTCTTCATTTCTTCTCCTTGCCCTTGTTTTCCACTTCATTCTTGTTCCTTATCATATTCATTTCAATCTTAAGAAAAAAGAAGTTATTGAAGAAGCTTCCAAAACTTCCACCAGGGCCATGGAAGCTTCCTATTATAGGAAGTATTCACCACCTTGTAGGATCACTTCCCCACCGTAGATTCAGAGAATTGTCACTAAAGCATGGCCCTTTGATGCATCTTCAAATAGGTCAAGTCTCAACCGTTGTTGTTTCTTCTGCAAAAATGGCCAAAGAGGTTTTGAAAACACATGATCTCATATTTGCTTATAGGCCTAATCTTCCTGGCTCTGATCTTGTCTTCTATGGTAACTCTAACATCATCTTCTCCCCCATTGGACACTATTGGAAGCTCATCAGAAAGATTTCCACTCACCATTTGGTAACGTGAATATTAATTTCATTTTCATTAATATATTTTGAGTAAAGTAACAATTTGGTCCTTGAAATATCACCGAGCTGACAACTCGGTCCCTGAAAGATTAAAATACACATTTTGCCCTTGAAAGATCAAAATGGTATATTTTTCTAGTCTTTGACAGATTTAAATAGTATACTATTTAGTCTATAAAAAAGGATTACTTAGTATATTTCAATCTTTAATTTCAATGACCGATTTGTCGCTTTTAATCTTTCAGAGAGTAAAGTATACATTTCAATCTTTCAAGGATCGATTTGTTTGCTCGGTGATCTTTCTGGGATTAAATTATTAGTTTACTCTTTTTTTTTCTTTGAAGTAAAACAAACAATTGGGTACGTCATTAAAATATCATTAAGTTGACAATACAATCCTTGAAAGAATAAAATGATATACTATTTTAGTCGTCTTTGAAAGATTAAAATAATATACTATTTAATTATTCTATGATAAAGACTTACAAGTATATTGCTTTGATCTTTTAAGGACTAAATTATATCATATTTCAATTTTTTGGCAATCAAGTTGCATATTAACTACATGATCTTTCGAGGACCGAATTATTAGTTTACTCTATTTCTTTGTATATCTATTATTTGAATTTATTATTAAGAAATTATTTGTTTAATTTAATTTGAGTAAGCGGTGGGTGAATGAAGCTTTCTTCTTTTTTACGTCAAAATAACTAGTATTTCTATTAATTTATGTGCAATTGGATAGATTCCTTCTCAAAATTCTTTCTTAGTATAAAAGTATTAAACTATTAATTCTTAACTAATATAGCGTTTTACAAAAAAAAAATGAACTTGAGCTTATGGATCAAGTCTGGAGAAGTCAAATTAAATAGGCTTGTTTTAAAATGGTCATAAATAATGGGAGTGATGTTGCTAGCTAGCTACCAACATTATATGACTCATTAATTTATTGATATATTTATATGATTCATATAACCGGCAAATCTAGTCTGGCAGCTAGTTCTCTCTCAACCATGAGTTTGTGTTTATTGAATAAACATATATATTAGAATTTAGAACTAAGGCTTTGTATCATTCAAAACTGAAATAGTTTGAATCCTGAGAAAACTTATTATTCGATATCCAGAGTTAAATAATTAGTTTTTAAATAATCGAAATACACGGTTTGATTCTTGAAATATTTCAATTATCAACTATTTGATCTCTAGTGATGATTTGGTCCCTGAATTTAAACAAATTTTATACTTTTTGATCCCTGAATTTGTATTAAATTAATACTATTTGGTCCTAGAATTTGAATTAATTTTATATTTTTTATCACTAAATTTTTACAAAATTAGTATTATTTGGTCCCTGAATTTGACCTAGGCACCAAATCGTTAACAATTGCAATAATTTAGGATCTTAGTTTTATATATGAATTATTCAAGGACTGATTAGTTGACTCAGTGTAAATTAAGGGACCAAATAGTCAATTTCTCTTGAATCATTATAAATTAAGTGTGTTTTTGTAGATATGTTATTATACATACATACATACATACATATATGTATAGTACATAAAATGAAATAATGAATTAATGATATATGATCAATCTCCAATATTGCTTAATTCTTTCTGCTGATCATGCATGATGAATAGCTGAGTCTTACACGAGTGAGATCACTACAATCAGTGTGGGAAAAGGAAGTGTCAAGTTTGATGAAATCCTTAAGTAGTGAAGAAGCATCATGCGTGAACCTCACTGAGAAAGTTTTTATGACAATTGGTGCGATGAGTTCAAAATCAGCTTTTGGGAGGAAGCACAAAGGCCAATTAGAGGCGATTATTTCCGTTGCTAAAATGGTCATTGAGTCGTCACAACAAGTCAATCTTTCTCATCTCTTTCCTTCATGCAAATGGCTTCATCTCATTACTGGATTGACACATCAGTTTGAAGACATGCATAGGAAAATCGATTTGGTTCTTGAAAACATCATTGGAGAAGAAAGCCAAGATGATGATGATGATGAAAATGAAGAACAATGTCTTCTTTCGGCTTTGTTGAACATGAAAGATCATGGTGATTTGACAATCAACAATGTTAAAGCTATCATGCTGGTGAGTACTATACACCCTAGCTATAATATATAGTCCTATATGTTTTTTTTTTCTTTTTAAGAATAAATCTATTTTTTTAGTCTTCAAATTTTCCTCAAAATTATAAATTTGATAAAACATATTTTTGTTGTCCTTAATTTTATACTTAGCCAATGATTCACTTCTAAAATAATCAAAATATACAACTCAGATCAGTATTTAAAATATCCCAATCATCAACAATTTAATTCTTAAATCAAATTCTAGGATGAAAGAGAAAATCAGTATAAATTTAGGACCAAAAGGACAAAATTCAATTCAAAATCAGAGACCAAATTGTTGAAAATTGCGATGTTTCATAGATTAATTGTGTCTTCCATGCATTATTCTATTCGTTAACCTGCTATAAATTAATTCAATGTCTAAATAATAGATTTTCTCTTATAATTTAGTATTTACATTTTTTATTCACTATTTTTTTTTTACAAATGTCAACTATTATTTAGTCACTGAAACATTAATCGTGGGTACTAAATAGTGTATGTTTGTAAAAAAAAAAAAAGGACTGAAAAATATATTTTCAACATTTAAAGAGTAAATCATAATTTTGTGATAAATCAAAAACTAAAAAAATAGGTTTCCTCTTTTTTAAAGTATTGGCAATGTTTATTTATTATAATTGGCTTACACGCTAACTTTATCTATCTATAATATTTCAAAGCAAAAAGTGATCAAGTCATTAGCTTGAATAATTTAATGAATTTTTAAGTATATCCAGATTTTAAACCTTGGTTGGCTGGAAAAGGTAGTTTTGTCTGCATCCAATAGGAAATTGGGAATACTATAAGAAAAGTAGTAGTAGTTAAGAGAGACATTGGAGCCAAAATCAGAAATTCTATTTAATTATGGACGCCAATAAGTAATTAATTGGTTGGAGTGATTGGTACTCTAATTTTGAAAGTTTCAATTTCGAATTTTATTGGATATACCTTTATATGAACATGGCAAAAACATATATATTTTTGGTTCCCAAAATTATATCAAATCTTTAATCTTATATTATCTCCAATTAAAGTTTGTTTACATTTAACTTTATCCTAAAAATTTCACATTTAGTGGATTTTATCTTTTACTCTTATTTCATATAATGAATTAACAACAAACTTATCAAGGAAAATTTTTATTTTCTTGTAATATAATTGTTAGGAAAAAGAGAAGCTAAAATCCTAACTCATATTGAAAATTACGATGGAGCCTATCGCTAATTTATTGATGAAGATAGGAAAATGACAAAATCGATCAAAATGTGAAACTTTGTAGACCAAATTGACAGTGAACAAACTAAGAGGACAGAATTGAAAATAATATAAAGTTTGAGGAAGAAAATGTATTTTTGCCTAATAATTTTATCTAGATAGATAGGATACTTTATAGCCATAAATAAAATTAAGAAAAACAAATCCATATTGTATAATGAACTTTATTTTGATATTATTTGAAATTAAATATTTTTATAAAGGAAGTTTTAAACATTTATGGTCACTTGAGTCGTTCTAGATAGGGTAAACTAAAAATTCGATATAAAGATCATTGAGCTGACAATTCAGTCACTAAAAAAATTAAAATACACAGTTTAATCTCTAAAAGATCATAACAGTTTACTTATTAGTCTTTTCATGAACTAATAAGTATATTGTGTTAATCTTTCAGGAACTATATTGTCTATTTCAATTTGCAGCGGCTAAGTTATCAACCTAGGAATCTTTTAGGGACTGAGTTATTAATTTACTCTTTTAGAAATCATTGACGTACATCTCTCTAATCAAATGCTCTTTCTCTCTCTTTCTCTACATATATATAGGATGTGATTATTGCTGGAATTGAATCATCAACTACACTCATAGAATGGGCCATGGTAGAAATGATGAGAAACCCAAGCGTAATGAAGAGGGCACAAGAAGAAGTGAGGCAAGTCATGATGATGAGATCAAGTAGCAAGTTAGGGCTACACAATAATAATAAAATTATTGAGGAATCTACACTTGATGAATTGCAATACCTAAAAGCAGTGATCAAAGAGACACTAAGATTACATCCTCCAACACCCTTTTTGGCTCCAAGACAATGTTCTCAAACTTGTGAGATCAATGGTTACACAATACCCATTGGAACTCAAGTACTTGTGAATTCATGGGCCATTGGAAGAGACCCCAAATATTGGGGCACTTCATCAGAAGAATTTTTGCCTGAAAGATTCTTAAATTGTTCAATTGATTACAAAGGTTTAAACTTTGAGTACATCCCATTTGGTAGTGGGAAGAGGGTGTGTCCTGGGATGGTGTATGGTGTGGCTATTGTGGAAACAATTCTTGCAAATTTGTTGTGTTATTTTGATTGGAAGCTTCCCTTTGGGACAACTCTTGAAAACCTAGACATGTCTGAAATTGTGGGCACAACCATGAGAAGGAAGTCTGATCTCTTCTTGGTCCCTATTGCTACACCTGCTTCTGTTGAATGACCACACATGATGATTATTATCAGGTTTAGTAATTAATTTATATATAATACACATTCATTTTAGTTTATTTCAGTTTTGAGAAATCAAAGTTTGCATATATATAGGGGGAGAGAGAGAGAGAGAGAAGTAATTGTTTGTCAAGTGATGATGGGTTGGTTTTGGTTGTAATTTTATGTAGCTATAACAAGATTATTTGTGTAAAACTGTTTGTGTGAATGTGAGTGATATTCACTTTTATTTTTGTGTTTGCACCATAAATTGAAGACGTAGAAAAGAGATTGTGAAGCATTTTTTCAATATTTAATCAAATTTAGAATATTATTCAAATGACGTATCAGTAAAACAATAACAAAATACTCTTGTATGTCATAACAAATAATTTAGACTTTAACACTCTTAAGTCTTAACTAATAGTTAAGTCAAAGTTAAAAGAGACTGTTTTCAAAATGATTTTAAGGATTATTAATTTCAAAACCGTTCAAAGTTTGCAATTTAATGATTAATGAAGTATTTTTTAACAACAGGGAACAACAAGATACCTCTTGCTACGTACCATGGCTCTAGTTTTTGCTAGATTAGGCAATACTTAATTAGGGGCTAGCACCAATAGTTTTTTTTTTTTTTTTTATGTTGTTCTGTTAGTATTTGATTTATTTGGTTACAATTCTAAATTGCATTTTCTTTTGTAGCTACAACTTTATGGCTATAAACTTGTAAAAAAAAGAAAATACTGGTTTCTTGTTCAAACCAGAGCCAGAATCTGGTTTAAATTCTGGTTTGAACCAGAACCAGATTTAATACTATCTCTTTAAATTTAATCTGGTTCTAAATTTCTAATGCTATAAATCTAAATTTATATTCAATTTTTTTTATCTCTGAATTTGACCCAGGACTAAATTTTTTGCAATTGTAATAATTCAAGGACTAAAAATCATATATTTTGATTATTTAGAGATTGATTCGTTAACTTGGTATACATTCAAAGATTAAATAGTAAATTTCTCTGATATATATGTGTGTGTCTCAAATTAAGAAGTGTCTATTCTGATTAAATGAAGTGATTGTTTTTAACAAACAAACATGTCTGTTGAGACTTGAGAGTGTCTATTCAAAGTTTCAAACAGACAGACATATCTATTTGAAGAGCCCATTCATTCTTTATTAATGGAAATGTTTCATGGGTTACATTTTATTGTATCTTGAAAGGATAATTATGATGTTGAATATCCTACACCACAGGCATATATCATCTCTTAAAAAAATGTGATTGATTCATTCACCCATCAAAACCCACATTATCATCTTTCATCGTACTCTGTTTTTTCCTAACAGATATAGACTCTCAACACATGCACCAACTAAACTCCTAATTCTATTCACACACTCCTTATGCTATCTACAAGTACTGAATTGTTCAAGCTTTACATTTTTGTATTAGTGTTTCCTCATTATGGTTGATTGGTTAATATATTAGTACTAGATTGTGAATCAAGAATATTTGTGGCTGGATTGGTGCAACTAAAATTGGCCCATAATTATTTACTGCATGCTCTTTTGAAATAATTCATCAAGTTTGAGGATAATTTACGCTTTTGATTAATAATGTAACTTGACAGCTATTTATCTTTTGATTATAGTTATGCATTTAATATTGGTCAAAGTGCACTTTTGGTCCCATAACTTTTGCTCAGGTCTCAATTTGGTCCCATAGCTTTTTTGTTGCACTTTTAGTCTCATATGTTTGTAAAAAGTTGCAGATTTGGTCCCATATCTTTTGGTCGAGTTGCAGAATTGGTCCAATATCTTTGTAAAAACTTTCACCGTTAGTCCCACCTGATGTAAAAATATGAGACCAATTCTGCACCTAGCCCAAAGATATAAGACCAATTCTACAACCTGACCAAAAGATATAGGACCAATTCTGCAACCTGACCTAAAGATGAGACCAAAAGTGCAACAAAAAAAGTTATAGGACCAAATTGAGACCTGAGCAAAAATTATGGGACCAAAAGTGCACTTTGACCTTTAATTTTTTTTATAGATTTTGCTAGTATATCAATCAAACTAATGATTAAAAAAATTGTAAAAAAAAAGAACTTAAGGTGGCAGTTTATATCGTCACCAATAACCAAAGAATACAAATCAACAACCGTTTTGGTGTATGTTGCCGAGACTGGAAACCTTTGGTGGCATTTATTGCTGCCACTAATGGGCTTATATTGGTGGCGACTACAACCAAATGAGTTCTCTTTGTCAATCTAAAGTCGTCACATATAATAACTTCAGTGGGAAAATTCTTGTCACCATTAAAATCAATATTTGTGGCAACAAAGCCACCACCAAAAATGAGATAGCCTGCGAGCAATGGAGAGACGCGATCATTATCAGAGTATGGAACAGCCCAAAAGAACTCAATGATCTCGCTGAAAAACTCTCCAGAATATGGCGCCTCAGGGGAAACATCCATCTTCTCCCAATGGGGTGTAACTTCTTCTTAGGAACGTTCTCGGTAACGAAAGAGAAATGGAATGCACTACTTCATGGACCCTGCAGAGTTCTGGGATCGTTAGTCTCAGTACGACCTTGGAGTGAGAAATTCAGACCCTCCCACCACCTCGACGAAGCAATAAGCTCAGTTTGGGTTAGAATCAGCGATATTCCGGTCGAATTTTTCAAACATGACATTCTCGTTCAAATCGGAAACTCCATCGGCCGGTTTCTTGCATCCGATCATGTTACGCATAATTTGATAAAACTCTCATATGCACGAATCTGTATCCTTGTGGATTTGGCAAAGGATCTCCACTCGGAAATCATTGTCGACGGATGCAGATTAAACCTCCTCTATGAAGGTAACCTGGGATTCTGCCGAAAATGTGGAAGCCCAAACCACAGCCCCAACGTGTGCACTTCTTCGCTGCAGCAAATCCGGCCAAACAACCCTCCCACACAACCGGTCAAACGAACCCCGATTACCCAAACCACCTTCCCAAGCCAAACTCCAAACCCGAATTTGAATTTCAATCCCAAACCCAAAAAACGTCCTCTAGTGACGTCACCCCCCAGTCAAAGCAGCCCCAAACCTCCTGAGATACCCAAAAGCAAATTTCATGATAAGGGGAAAAAACCTATGGTCATTCCAGAAAAGCAAGTCCGCACCTATCGACCCCTGGGTAAGAACCTGCAACAACATGAAGCATCCTCATCTCACCAGAAGGTAACCAGTGTCTCGAGTAAGGAAAAAGCTGAAAATCCGAGTCTTGCGCTGGTGGTCTATGACCCTAACGCCTGCCACAAAAAGGCTACATCGCTTTTCACATACCCTGACCACACAAATCATCCGAAATCATCTTCACATCTTTACCATTATCCCGAAACCCAAACCGCTCTCCATACAATTTTAAGCAACCCCCCTGCAATCACCAACGCCTCGAAACCTCCTATTTCCATTTCAAGCTTTCCCTCTTCCCATCCCACCTGTGAATCCATCGCACCCCTGCTTATTCTGAACAGCAGTGTCCTACGCCAAACACTTAATCTAGCTAAGATGGGGGAAAAGGTTTTACCTTCGTCTACCTCAAATACCACATCAAAAAATACTCTGCTTCTTCCTACTCTTTCCTCATCTCCTCCAAAGAAACCCCACAATATCTCCTCGGCGCACCCTCCCGTGTCCCCTTACTCCCAACATGCCTCACCACTATCATCACAATCACCTGAACAACCAACACATGGCCCACCACCGAAGAAGACTTGCCGTCCGACAACATATTATCAGGACCAGAAATGCTTTCCGCCAGAGTTTCCCCCTCCTACCCAAGAACCCGATCATCATTCCCCATCTGGGAAGATTCACAGGACAATTCATCCAACCATCACAATCGAATTTTGGGGAGTGGAGGAATTACCAATGCAATCACCAAATCTTCAACCATCATCAATCCCTCCTTGTTTATCCTCTGAAGGCATGGGAAAATCTTATGGTAGCAGTCACAAAGCAGGAACTGTGGATGGAAACTTGGGCATCTTTACTGGCGGATGCTCAATACCAGAAAATCACAAACACAGAAATGAAGCTGTTCATGGAGGCCTTACTGCGGAATGGGCTTCTCCTAGTGTCCCCCCCAGCGAGGATTTGGCATCCTACACCTCAACAAGCAGAATTCAGAGAACATGTCATCGACCAAATGATCTCCAGGAAGAACATGGCCACTCTTCCAGTAACGGAAACTTTGCTCTGGAATCGCAACAACGGTATCTTCATAAGGGGAGGCTGGGACCTCAAAGCAGCGAAAATTCATGCTACCGCTCGGCTCAAGATAGAAGCGGGAGCGCTGGAGTATGAACTCCTCTGTGATCCCTTCACACACTGGGAATCCGAACTCCATGCTCATCCTCGTATAGACTACGCATCGGATTCTAGTGAAGAAAGTACCAACCAGAACCTTTTCCCATATCAAACTACCATGAAGCCGCTCAATATTCTTGCTTGGAACGTGCGCGGGGCTGCCAATTCGGAGTTCCGCCGAGCTTTCAGGGACCTTATGGGACGTCACAATCCCAATATCGTCCTTCTCACTGAAACGAGGGTGGGAGGAGACAGAGCTCAAACCATTATCAACTCTCTGGGCTTCTCTCACCACTGCCGTGTTGACCCGATGGGGTATGCTGGAGGGCTGTGGTTACTCTGGAATGGGGATGAAATAAACATGCGCATTGATGGTCAGACTTTCCAAGAGATTTATGCCATTGTTGAGGTAAATAACAATTCTTATGCCCTCCTTACTTTTGTATATGGCAGCCCTGTAAGGGAAAGAAGAAAAGCTTTATGGGATAATCTTATGAATATTGCATCCTCTGTTAGCATTCCCTGGTTAGTATGTGGGGATTTCAATGATGTTCTTAATTCTTCTGAAAAATGGGGGGTTAGAGAAGCCTGTAGATCTAGAATTCATGATTTTAGACATTGTGTGGATTCCTGTGGGCTTATAGACATGGGTTTTTCGGGACCTAAATACACTTGGGTAAACAAAAGATCGGACGGAGGACTGGTTCTTGAGCGCCTTGATAGATTCCTAGGAAACGCTGAATGGCTTTCCCTCTTTCCGGAAGCTTTAGTTACACATCTGCCTCGTATCAAATCGGATCACAACCCCATTTTACTCTCTACCCATCCCAATACCATTCCCTTTGGTCCCCGCCCTTTTAAATGTGAAAAAATCTGGCTCAACCATTCTGAATTCATCCAAATGTCTAGGGATATCTGGTCCACATCGGCTTCCTCTACGGAAGCTCTTCATATCCTTAAAGATGAAGCCATTCGGTGGAACAAGGAATGCTTTGGCAATATCTTCCAAAATAAAAAGAGAATTCTCAGAAGATTAGAAGGCACGCAACGTGCTCTTGCCATCTCCCCTAATCCTTTTCTTAGTAATCTTGAAAAAGATCTCAACCTCCAATTCCTTAATCTGCTTCACACGGAGGAACAATACTGGGCTTCTAAATCCAGGATCAACTGGCTCAGTTTGGGTGACTCAAACACATCCTATTTTCATGCTTCGGTGATCAAAAGAAGGCGTGATAACAGGATTGCATCCATCAAAGACACGTCAGGAAACTGGCTCTACAAACAGGAGGAGATCAAGAACCATATTGAAAATCATTTTATCAATCTCTTCTCACCTGACTCCCTCCAACAGCTCCAACCCCTCGAATCTCTTCCTCTTGCTCTCAATGCTACAGCGGCTCATCTCTCTACTGACATTCCCTCACTATTAGAAATCAAGGAAGCCCTATGGGATCTCAAGCCCAACAAAGCACCGGGCATCGATGGCTTCCAACCGGAATTCTTCCAAAAATGCTGGGAATCTCTTTCAACATTACTGTGTAGAGACATTCAGGGTTGCTTTGTCAATCAGAGACTTCCCCCGGGCTGGAATCAAACTCTTATCTGCCTTATTCCAAAGATATCACAACCCTCCGAGGTCAGCCACCTACGTCCTATCAGCTTGTGTTCTACCCTCTATAAAATCCTAACAAAGCTGCTAGTCAAAAGACTCAAAGCCACTCTTCCCTCTCTCATTTCCTTCAATCAAGGGGCCTTCATCTCTGGGAGAAATCCCAGCGACAACATCACCATTGCTCAAGAGATCACGAGTATGTACAAGAAAAAGAAAGGCAACCAAAATGGATGGATGATGATCAAATTGGACCTGGAGAAAGCCTATGATAAAGTTAGGTGGGAATTTCTATGTAATGTTCTCACATTCTTCCATTTTCCTCTGGATTGGATAAATCTCATCCATTCTTGTCTTTCATCTTCACAATTAGCTCTCATCATTAATGGTTGCATATCCCCCTCTTTCTCCCCCAAGAGAGGCATCCGCCAAGGAGATCCCATTTCCCCCTACTTATTCATCTTGGGTATGGAAATCCTGACTCGCATCATCAACAACAAAGTCGAAAGCAACTTATGGACACCGGTCAGAGTAAAAGATGTCACCATTTCTCATCTCCTTTATGCAGACGATGTCATTCTCTTTGCCAAAGTAAATCAGAAATCCATCAAAGCCATTGATGCCTCCCTCAAAGCCTTTATGTCGTGCTCGGGTTTAAGCATTAATCACCAAAAATCCTCCATTTGGTTCTCTCCGAATACTCCTCAACATCTAAGAACCCTCGCTTCACATTCCTTAGGTATCCGTGAAGCTAACAAGCCGGGCACATACCTTGGTATTACCCTGGGATTATCAAATAGGAAAAGAGAATTCGAACACGTGACAGACAAACTCCAAGCAAAGATCTCGAGTTGGAAAGGAAAATACCTATCCCAAATGGGGAAGGCTATCCTAATCCGATCCGTTTGTTCGGCTCTTCTTGCATTATTCATGCAATGGTTGCCTCTTCCAAAGGGAGTCTGCGATGATATTGACAAACACATCAGATCCTTTTTCTGGAGCTCCATGGATGGTCATCAAAAACTTCACCTAATAAACTGGAAGACCCTCACATTGAGCTCAAAGGAGGGGGGTTTGGGTTTCTTCAACTCCTTCGCTAGGAATCAAGCTTTTCTAGCTAAGATGTATTGGCGCCTTCTTCACGAATCAGAGTCTCCTTGGGCAAAATTCTGCAAAGCCAGAGCCATGATTAAGAACAACAGATCCATTCTTTGCAAATGCCTTGCAAGAGGGAAAGAAGTTATTAATCTAGGATCTAAAATCATTATTCACTCTGGGCGCCATTCCTCCTTCTGGTTTGATAGATGGCTATCTATTGGACCACTCAGGAACTTTATTGAAGGGCCGGTTCCCCAACACTTCGAAAAAGTCACGGTCAGGGATGTCTTAGACGACACTGGAAGTTGGAAATGGCATCTCATCCCATTTCCACTACCAACGAACATCATCCATTCAATGATCGGAACCCCCAGGAATCCTCTAAGTACTCATGATGATCGTATCAGTTGGGAACCAAATTCCAATGGTATCTTTACCCTGAAGTCGGCATATTCTCTTCTCAGCAACAATCAAATCCCGACCACGGCCTCGCTCAAGTGGGTTTGGAATATCCAATGTCACCCAAGACAGAAATTCTTCTTCTGGCTTCTTGCTCATAACGCCATACCTGCCAAGCATTTTCTTGCCTCACGAGGAATCGACACTAACTCTCAATGCTCTCTCTGTGGTGAGGATTTTGAAAATGCCGAGCATTTGTTCAGACACTGTTCGGTGTCAAAAGACATTTGGAAGTCTTGCAACTTTCCTTCTTCTTTTTTCCAGTCCTCCATTGATTTCACATCTTGGTTAAAATCTTGGGCAAACTGTCAGGACCTCTCCTCTCTCAGTATTCCGTTTGGAACAATTTTCTCTGCTGGAATATGGAGTATTTGGAATGCCAGAAACAAAAAAGCGTTCCTATATGCTCCAATCCAACCCTCTGCCATCGCCAAAGAGGTCTGTAACTATGCCACAGAATTTTTCTTCCTTGCAGCTCCCACCAAGCAACCAATTCAAAGAACAGATCCTGTTCTGGTGAAATGGTCGACACCTGAAGAAGGATGGCTCAAACTGAACACCGACGGAGCGTGTGACCCTCTATCAAATTCCATGGCCGCAGGAGGAGTCATTAGAGATCAGTTCGGCAATTGGATCATAGGTTTTCAGCAATTTCTTGGACAAGGAAATAGCCTCCTGGCAGAATGTTGGGGGCTTCTCCTTGGAATAAAACTTGCCGTCTCTATTAATGCAACGAAAATATGGATTGAATCTGATTGCATGATGTTGATTAATATGATTAATGATGTGTCGTTGAATCCCTTACATCATCTTGCACCGATTATTTCCCTCTGCAGGTCATCCCTCAACTCTTTTGAAGCTTTCAAGATAACACATGTATTAAGGGAGGGGAATCAGTGTGCGGATAGCCTTGCTGGGAATGCTCTGTTTTCGTGTTGTAACTTTCAGACTTATCACTTTTGTCCTGCTTTTGCTAGTTTACCTTTCTCTATGGATAGACTCGGAACCCATACCCCTCGTGGTATTGGGTAGTATGCTTTTGCTTGTGTATCGAACAGGTTGAACCTGGTTATGTACTCTGTACCCTGTTTTTCTGTGTTTTATGAATGAACGAACCTGTTTCTATGAAAAAAAAAAAAATTAATTAAGATATTCAAATTGTTATAAAAACTTTTATGTCGCCTCTTGCCATTGGTGAAGTAATTGAATCGTTTTATTATATAATTTTGATATATATGTTTTGTAGAATAATCACTTCTAAAAATAACTTTTCTTACTTAAATTACTTCATCATCTAAACGATTAATACAAGGATTGTTATGTAATAGAGGAAAAATAAAGGAGGCCATCAAGAAAGTCCCATCCCAATAATAGAATAATCACAAGTCACATGCCTTACGGTACAGTGTTATTATATTACAGGATTTCATAATCATCAATATTTAATTAAGAAAATGACTTAATTCAAATGGTCTAATGTGAATAAAAAACTATTTAACCAGCTCTATATTAATATTTGGCCCAAAAGAAAAAAACAATTCTATCTTAATATAAAAAAAAATCGCCCAATAATCCAAAAGATTCTTGGATTGGTTGTACATATGACATAAAAACTAAAATATTCAACCCATTCATTCTTGAGGCAAAATATATTTTCTATAAATTAGTGGTTAACCAAGATATTCAAACCTTTACGTAGAGAATGAACTGTCTCTTATCTATTGGACATTAAATAAAGGCATTTTTCAATAGGGATTTAAATCTAGATTCAATGATTCATCACTTTGAGAAAGAATAAATCATTTTTATTAATCCCGGCCATCATTGGACTACATGGAGACTTTTTATGATATATAGAGAAAACGATCCTTGAATTTATACTTAGCCAACAAATCATTTTTTATAATTGAAATATACAATTTGGTATTTGAAATATTTCAGTTATTAATTATTTGATCATTAATAACGATTTAGTCCCTAAATTTAAATTAATTTTATATTTTTTTGGTCTTTCAATTTATACTAAATTTTATAGTTAGTTCCTGAATTTGACATAGGGACTAAATTATTGACAATTACAATAATTCATAAATAAGTCATGTTTTGATTATTCATATACTCTATCATTTGTTGACTCGTACATATACAAGGACCAAAAATATAATAAGTTTTCTCTAATATATACTGTACTGTCTCTACATGTTTATCACCTACACAACATTCTTATATATGTCGCCCTCCTGACTATGGTTGCAAATTGCGGTCCGCAACCGCAATATTGTTGTTGCGGTGGTGGCCCCAACCCGCATCAGACCGCAACGACTACACCGCAATAGTCGCAACCTATATTGCAACACCCGCAACCACAGTAAACGCAACGCAACCGCATCCGCAACCGCAACCGCAATTTACAACCATGCTCCTGACCCTCCTTACCTCTTTTTTTTAAGCTAAGGTATCCACCACATGAAATAGTGACTAATCCCCTTCATCATGGATTCTTCACTCAAGAATAAATTATTAACCACAAAATGTTCTTTGCGCCTAAAAGTAAAATTCGAACCCAACCATTTGATTAAGAGAGACTAAGTGAGAAACCACTTGGTGCCCTCCTTGCTTTGACTTTCTTCTTTTGTTCTTTTTAACAACTTTTTAGTGATATACCGTTGGTGATATATTAATTAAATATTTTAAAAATACAAAACTAAACGGAATCCGGTTTTATTATTAATCAATTTTCACATGGTTGATTGTAACTAAAAAAGTCCAATCTCACATAATTATTTATTTTCGTAACATTGTTTGTCTCTCTCTCTCTTTCTATCTATATATATATATATAGCGAAACCATTGATGGATTGATTCATGAATACTTTCATAAATTGATATGGATCATCTTGTTAATTTCTTCTCCTTGCCCTTGCTTTCCATTTCAATCTTATTCCTCATATCAATCATTTCAATCTTAAAAAAGCAATCATGGAAGCTTCCAAAACTTCCACCTGGGCCATGGAAGCTTCCAATTATAGGAAGCATCCACCACCTTGTAGGGTCGTCACTAATTCCCCACCGTAGATTCAGAGAACTGTCACTAAAGCATGGCCCTTTGATGCATCTTCAATTAGGTCAAGTCTCAACCATTGTGGTTTCTTCTGCAGAAATGGCCAAAGAGATTTACAAAACACATGATCTTGTCTTTGGTGATTGTCCTCGTCTTCCTGGTTCTGATCTTATCTTCTATGGTCCTTCTGACATCATCTTCTCCCCCATTGGACACCATTGGAAGCTCCTAAGAAAGATTATCTCTCAAGAAATGGTAACCTAATTTCATTTCAAAAAGGCCAAAATGTAAATTTGGTCTCATATCTTTTGTCCAGTTCCCAATTTGGTCTTATATCTTTCTTTCTTGCATTTTTGGTCCCATACATTTAGGTCAGGTCCCAATTTGATCTCATATTTTTTTTTGTTGCATATTTGGTCTCATATCTTTGTGTCAATTGTAGAATTGGTCCTATATCTTTAGGTTAGGTGCAAAAGTGGTCCCATATCGTTGTAAAAGGATCAAGTAATAATTGATCCTTTTGTAAAGATCTAGGACCAATTCTGCAACCTAAGCTAAAGATATGGGACCAAAAATGATATGGGACCAAATTGAGACCTTTTGCAAAGATATGAGACTAAAAGTGCAACAAAAAAAAAAGGTACAGAACCAAATTGAGAACTTAGCAAAAGATATGAGACCAAATTTATACTCTCACCTTTTAAAATTTTCTTATAATAATATGTTATACAAATGTTTGACTCATTTTAATAGTTATTTTTATATATTTGGATTAGTACCAGCTATGCATCCTCCAATTGAAAAATTATCATAATCTTGTTTGGGATTTTTTTTTAAATACACGTACACTTGTGTATAATATTATATAAATAATAAGACACTTTATTTTGAGAGAGTGTCATTGTTATGTTTGACAGATTTCGGCATGTACATGACACAACTAATATTGGATGACTGATTGGACATGTAAAGTTGAATTTTTGTTTTTTTTTTGTTAAAGTGAAAATTTAATCTCATATTTTTTACTCAATTTTCAATTTAATCATGTATTTTTTTTTTGTTGCACTTTTGATCCTATATTATTTTTGGTCTCATATCTTTTAGTTAGGTTAGAACTTGGTCTCATATCTTTACAAAAGGTTCTATCGATAGGTCTACTTGACCCAAAGACATGAGACTAATTCTGAAAAAAAAAAAAAANTATATATATATATATATATTTGCTGTGTTATATAATTTTACCAATTTGATGTGTTTGTATCTGCATCTCGTGTTCAGAATTCGTTTCAGTTTTTCATATAAATTATGAAATGATGAATCTCGAAATATTAATTAACAAATACATTTGTTCTCTTAATTCCTTGTTTCGTTCATGAAACGAATAGCTAAATGCCACACGTGTAAGATCATTGCAAGCATTGCGGGAAAAGGAAGTGTCAAGTTTGATGAAATCCTTATTTGAAGAAGCAAAAGAAGGCTCATGCGTGAACCTTACTGAAAAGCTTTTTGTGACAATTGGTGGAATAATTACAAAGTCAGCTTTTGGGAGGAAGAAGCAAAAGGGCAAATTGGAGGCGATTCTTTCCGTTGCCAATATGGTCACAGAGTCGTCACGAAAAGCCAATCTTGCTTATCTATTTCATTCATACAAGTGGCTACATGTGATTACTGGAGTGACACGTAAGTTTGAAGACATACATAGAAGAATCGATCTATTAACATCTAAAATGATCTTCAAGCAAATAATTGCTAAATTATCTCTCTAGCTAGTTTTGCATTCAAATCATGTATATGTTATGATATTAAAAAAAATGTTGAAACAAATTTTTTGACCATGCTTATAATTTGCATACAATGTGGTGCAAGACTTAGGTAAAGTTCTTTATATCTTTGTTATAAGGTTTTCCAATCAACATTTAATACGTGGCAAAAATTTTATGCATGACCAATCATAATAGAGACGGAATTTTATGCACTTTTTTGCATGATAAATTATGGAAGAGAGAGAATGTAAATTAAGCTTGTGATTAGAGGAACCCCATAGCAAAGATATAAGAACATTATCCAAGTTTTTTCCTCAAAAGTAAGTTGAGCACCCTATATGAGAAAGTTACATAATGGTCAACGGTTTTACTTTCAAAGTCAGTAGTACTTTTCTCCTCATATATGATTTCATTATGTGCAAGCCATATATGATTAAAAAGTTTGTTCGATCCATGACCCAAAAAAAAAAAACTTGTTCAACCTTTTCATCGAAATATCATATAAAATACAATTTAGACACATAATGAGACAATAATATGCTCTAAAATATGGACAATAATATGTTCATTCATAAGACCTTACTTTCAAGTTTCACCATCCCTTCGCTTCATAAGACCTTACTAAACATCAACCTTTCCTCCCCTCATCATCATCATCATCATCATGTGATCATTCAACAGATCAAGCAGATGTAGCAATAGGGACTAAGATGAGATCAGATTTCCATCTCATAGTTGAGCGCAACTTTTCAGACATGTCTAGGTTTTCTTCAGTGGTCCCAAAGGGAAGCTTCCAATCAAAATAACATAGCAAATTTGCAAGAATGATCTCCACAATAGCCACACCTAACATAATCCCTGGACATATTCTCTTTCCACTGCCAAATGGGATAAATTCAAAGTTAAAACCTTTGTAATCAATTGAACTATTTAAGAATCTTTCAGGCAAAAATTCCTCTGATGAAGTGCCCCAATATTTGGGGTCTCTTCCAATGGCCCATACATTCACAAGCACTTGAGTTCCAATGGGTATTGTGTAGCCATTGATCTTACAAGTTTGAGAACATTGTCTTGGAGCCAAAAAAGGTGTTGGAGGATGTAATCTTAGAGTCTCTTTTATCACTGCTTTTAGGTATTGCAATTCATCAAGTGTAGATTCTTCAATAATATTATTGTGTAGCACAAATTCGCTACTTGATCTCATCATCATGACTTGCCTCACTTCTGCTTGTGCCCTTTTCATTATGCTTGGATTTTTCATCATTTCTACCATGACCCATTCTATTACTGTGATTGATGACTCAATTCCAGCAACAATCACATCCTATACATATAGAGAGAAAGAGAGAGCATTTTATTAGAGGGATGTCAATTATAAACATACATGGTTTATAACTAGACGGATCATTCTAGGGAGAGAATTATATATATATAGCCTTCAAAAGTAAGACTAATTTCACCATATTTCAGAGCATATTATTGTCTCATTATGTGTCTAAATTGTATTTTATATGATATTTCGTTGAAAAGATTGAACAAGCTTTTTTTTTTTTTCTGTGAGAGATTGAACAAACTTTTTTTGTCAAAGTGTAATTTGGTCCCATATTTTTTGTTCAGTTCCCAATTTGGTCCCATATATTTTTTTTTGTTGCACTTTTGTTCAGTTCCCAATTTTGTTCAGTTCCCAATTTAGTCTCATATCTTTTTTTGTTGCAAATTTGGTTCCATATCTTTAGGTCAATTGCAGAATTGGTTCTATATCTTTAGATCAGGCGTAGAAGTGGTCCCAAATCTTTGCAAAAAGATAAACTAATGGTTGATCCATTAATTGATCATTTTGCAAAGATATCGAACCAACTCTGCAACTTGACCAAAAGATATGAGACCCAAAATGATATGAGACCAAATTGGAACCTTTTACAAAGATATAGGACCAAAAGTCCAACAAAATATTATACAGGACCAAATTGGGAACTCAGTAAAAGATATAGGACCAAATTTACACTTTTGCCAACTTTTCTTAATCATATATGACTTACACATAATAGAATTGTGAGGAGAAAAATACTACTGACTTTGAAAGTAGAACCGTTGAGCATTTTAATTTGTAACTTTCTCAACTTGGAAGATAACTTGATATCTCAGTCAAAAAAAAAAAAACTCTCATCTCACCATCTTCTATTTTCTTTTTCTAACAAATGCAGATGCTACCTGCACAAATTCAAAGAAGCTAGGATTCAACATGTGTTCTGAGAAGCTAATCAACCAGCTGATCTGCTTGCAAATTGGGGAGTGATACATCATGCTCTTGCACTATCTTTAATTCAATGCCATCTTTGATTTCTTTGTCTTATTTTTATTTTTATGATTTTATGTCTTTCAACTATCCTAGAAATAGTAAAAGTTGTATAACTTAAATACTGTTGTACTTCCTGTATTACTATGTTTCTATTAATGCAATTTCGTTCTGTATCAAAAAAAAAAAAGTAGAGAGTTCTCTCCTTAAGGTAACATTGTATGCAAATTATATATATGCATGGTCAGTAAATTTGTTTCAAGATTTTTTTTAGGCCAAAGTGCAATATTGGTCCTATAAGTTTGCATGAGTTCCCAGATCAGTCCTATAAGTTTTTTCGTCTCAGATTTGGTCCCATAAGTTTGAAAAATTCTCACCGTTAGTCCTATCGATATTTCCGTTAAATTGTTTCCGTTAATGCTGATGTGGCATGATGACTGGGATATTGAAGTGGCAAATTTAGATGATGTGGATAAAAAAAGGACTATTATGCAAAAACTAATAACATTTTAACAACAATAATAATAAAAAAAAAAGACAACTCCAACTGAGATGAAGGATGAATTGGAGAAGAATGAGGAGAGATACAAGCAGGTCACAGCTGAAAACAACAAAATGAGGGACGAATTGAAGGAAAAAGAAGAGAAATATAAGAAATCCATTAAAGAGCTTGAAACTCAGAACCTGGAAATAAAGGAGAAGAGGAACAAAGGGGTGAAGATGCTCGAAGCTCATAACCGCCACTTAATTAGCGCATTGAAGGAGAAAGACGAGAGATATGAGAAATCAGTGAAAGAGTTGGAATCTCAAAATGGCGAAATGAAGAAGAAAGAGGAGAAATATCAGGAATTGATGAAGCGGCTCACTATAGAGAATCACAAAATGAAGAAGAAGCAAGAGTTGTGCAACAAATTGATGGAAGAGTTGGAAACTAAGAATGGCGAAATGAAGGATGAGTTGAATAAGAAACAGGAGAAATATGGGCAATCGATGAAGCAGCTCGCAATAGAGAATCACAAAATGAAGGAGAAGCAAGAGATGTGCAACAAATTGATGGCTGAATCGCGACCTTGGATTCGAACATTTTCTGAGAAAACAAATTTTGGGAAGGAAATCGCAGTTGGAGTTGTCTTTTTTTTTTT
>QANZ01048993.1:26325-76888 GCA_003254925.1 Chamaecrista fasciculata
AAATACATATCTATTATTATTTTTATCAATTGTATATTAAAAATATACATAAAATATATATTTAATCTTAATTAAATCAACTTTTTTTAACAATTAAGTCAAATTAAATGTCTTCATTAATAAAAACATCATTAAATTGATCCAAAATTAATTGTTTTATCAATATATACAAGTTAAATTATATATAGAATGAATAAAAAATATATATTTTTTTGGCCCGGTCAGACCCGGCCAGACCCGGTGACCTGGCCCGGGTCTGTACCGGGCCAGGTCTCGGGCCGACCAGAAACCCGGCCCGGCCCGTGTACACCCCTAACTGTTAGTCTCATCTGACCTAAAGATATGAGACTAATTCTACACCCGACCAAAAAATATAAAATCAAATTTGCAAAAAAAAGAAATATATGGGACCAATTTTGCACCTGATCCAAGAATATAATACCAAATTTTCACTTTAACCCTGAAAAATAAAGTCAAACAACATGATATATGTATTAATTAATTTTACCCTAACTTTATGCTTAAGGCTCGCCGATAAAATTCATTAAATTATTAAAGTTAAGGATGGTTTGACATTTTAGTTTGCGTTCTTGCTAGATAAAGTAAGTGTAAACGGTAAATCAAACATTAATAAACAAAAAAAAATTTGGTAGAACCAAAAAAAAACATATTAATTGGATTAATTAACTCACCATCATGACGGCTTTAACATTGGCGATTGTCAAATCACCACGATCTTTCATGTTCAACATAGTTGAAAGAAGACATTGTCCTTCATCATCTTCATCATCATGGCTTTCTTCTCCGAAAATGATGTTTTCAAGAACCAAATCGATTCTTCTATGTATGTCTTCAAACTCACGTGTCACTCCAGTAATTACATGTAACCACTTGTATGAATGAAATAGATAAGCAAGATTGGCTTTTCGTGACGACTCTGTGGCCATCTTGGCAACGGAAAGAATCGCCTCCAATTTGCCCTTTTGCTTCTTCTTCCCAAAAGCTGACTTTGAAATTATTTCACCAATTGTCACAAAAACTTTTTCACTAAGGTTCACGCATGAGCCTTCTTTTGCTTCTTCAAATAAGGATTTCATCAAACTTGACACTTCCTTTTCTCGCAATGCTTGCAATGATCTTACACTTGTGGCACTTAGCTATTCGTTTTCATGAACGAAACAAGGAAGAGAACACAGGTATTTGTTAATTAATTTTGGAGATCGATTCATCTTATACGAATTCGGAACACGACATAGATATATATATATATATTGTAGGTCCAATAGTAAATAAAAAAATAAGGGAAAATGAGTGATGAATAGATCTTCATAAAAGTTTCAAGAGTTATAATATTCATGCATGCATGACATATCACATATTCACATGTGACATTGAATTTTTTTTTTTTTTGGACTTCTTTTGGGTGTAGCCTTCTATTGGCTTTCCTCCCAATTTGAAGTCTTGAAATCTCTTTTTTTTTTTTTCATATGTCCAATCTGTCATCCTATATTAGTTGTGTCACGTACGTGTCGAAGTCTGTGAAACATGATGACGATACTTTCTCAAAATGATTATTGTCTTATTTACAAAATAAGTTAAAGTGTAAATTTGGTCTCATATTTTTTGCTCAGTTCCCAATTTGGTCCTATATCTTTATTTGTTGCACTTTTGGTTTCACATCTTTGCAAAAGGTCTCAATTTAGTCTCGTATAATTTTTGGTCTCATATCGTTTGATTAGATTACAGAATTAGTCTTATATCTTTGCAAAAGGATCAATTGTTAGTTGATCCTTTTGTAGTGATATGAGACCACTTCTAAACCTGACTTAAAGATATAGGACTAATTTTGTAACAAAAAAGATATGAGACCAAATTGGGACTTGACCCAAAGATATGGGACCAAAAGTGCAACAAAAAAATATATGAGACCAAATTGGAAATTGAGCAAAAGATATATGACCAAATTTGCACTTTGACCTAAATAATATTATACACAAGTCTAAGAAGAATTCTCAAACAATATTATATTCAAACTTTTGCAGTTGGAGGATCCAAAGCTAGTCTTAATAAAACAAATATATAAAAGGAACTATTAGAATGAGTCAAATATATATATATATATATATATATATATATTATTATAAGATAAAAATTTTCAAAATGAAATTAGGTTACCATTTCTTGAGAGATAATCTTTCTTAGGAGCTTCCAATGGTGTCCAATGGGGGAGAAGACGATGTCAGAAGGACCATAGAAGATAAGATCAGAACCAAGAAGACGAGGACAATCACCAAAGACAAGATCATGTGTTTTGTAAATCTCTTTGGCCATTTCTGCAGAAGAAACCACAATGGTTGAGACTTGACCTAATTGAAGATGCATCAAAGGGCCATGCTTTAGTGACAGTTCTTTGAATCTACGGTGGGGAATTAGTGACGACCCTACAAGGTGGTGGAGGCTTCCTATAACAGGAAGCTTCCATGGCCCTGGTGGAAGTTTTGGAACCTTCCATGATTGCTTTCTTAAGATTGAAATGATTGTTATGAGGAACAAGATTGAAATGGAAAGCAAGGGCAAGGAGAAAAAATTAAGATGATGATCCATATTAATTTATGAACGTACTCCTACTATACCCACCAATGCTATTCAGTATTCATGATTCATGAATCAATCCATTAATGGTTTCTCTATATATATAGATAGAGAGAAGGAGGGAGAGACATAGTGTTAAGAAAATAAATAATTATGTGAGATTGGAATTTTGTTATTACAATCAACCAATATAATGTTTTAGTAATCGGACCGAACATTGACTGGGACAAGGGCTCGGAACACGGGTTAATGGTTCAACTATCGGGTTAATCGGGTCAATTCTTAACCCACTCAAATTAAAAATAACAATATATATATATTTATATATCAAAATATCAAATAATACTTATAATTTCTAAAATTCTTAAATTTAAAGTACTTAAATAATAATTTCAACACATTCTCTAGTCTCTAAGTTTATAATTTCAAGTACTTAAATAATGAAAACTAAAAAAAAATACTTAAAAATAATAACTTCAAGTCTTCAAGATGAAAAATAATTCAACAGTAAATTGTAATCGACAATTCACTATTCAGACTTCAGATGAGGTAATACGATGGGAGCACTAAGAAGTAAAATCTAATTTATAATTTCAATTTTTTCAAAAATAAAACGTGAAAGCAGGTCAATCCGAGTCATGGGTGATGGTTCCATTAAAAATTGGCGGGTTGAACCGGGTCATGTCTGGTTCAATTGCGATTGAGTTTTTGCCTCACCCGGCCTGGCCTAGTGCCCGGGTTTCGGGTTGACCCGAGCGGGCCGGTCCAATTTTTTTGTACATTGAATCAACCCTTTGAACATGTGAAAATTGATTAATTATATATAAAACCTTATTCCATTTAGTTTTCTATTATAAAAATATTTAATTAATATATCACCTTAAAGTTGTTACAAAGAACAAAAGAAGAAAGTCAAAGCAAGGAAGGCGAAACCACATGATATTTTCTGTTTTAAAAAAAGAAAACACTAACATAATCAAACTACAAGATCTAGTATATATATATCTAGCTAATTAATGTATATATATATATATTGTGAAGTTGAAATCACAAGATACTAAAAAAAAAAAGGTTAAAGTGCAAATTAGGCCCCACATCTTTTGTTCAATTCCCAATTTGGTTTCATATATTTTTTTCGTTAAACTTTTAGTCCCATATATTTAGGTCAGATCCTTTTTTTTTGTTTCAGATTTAATCTCATATCGTTTGACAATTTGGTTCAGTTCCCAAAAATGGTTCCATATATAGGGATGAAATTTACCCTAACTTTTTTTTAATTCATTCAAAGGCAAGGCAAAGCCAAGCAAAATACAAACGACAACAAAGCAAAATTAGCCAACCCCTACTAGCATAAACAACAACACTAGATAGGATATCAACTGACGAAGGTGAGGGGTTTGCAACTCATCCAAGAGGACACATCCTCATGTTAGACAAATTGGCAAGAAAATCAGATGCCAAGTTAACGGATCTAGAAATCCAACTAAAGCTACAATCATCTAAAAAACTGAAAACATAAATAAAGTCATCTCAAATGGATAAACACTTTAAAAAAGTAGACATAATCAGTCTCAAAGCAATAATAATTATTTAGTAAAACTTCGTCGAGGAAGCAAAACAAGAAAACGACGTCGTGGAAGAACCTGACTCAGACAAAAATCGATACCGAGCACTCAAAAACCAGAACCAAACCCAGAAGCCGCCGTGGAAGCTAAAAGTTGTCGTGGAATGCCTAGCGTAGAATCGTCGCTGCAGAGAAAGCCAGACCATATCAACGCCATGAGAGCCTTGATCCAGAATGCCGAGCCACAAAATCTTAGAAATAAAATTACACTCTCATAAAGGGAAAGAAGAACCCTCACGAAGAAAGGATTTTCTACACTAAAAAAACAAAAAAGGGCCACCGCCGCTGAGATTGCAGTGGCCCAAAAGGGTTTCACAAAGAAACGAAGAATGAGAGGAAATGGATGACGGCTTGATCGACCTAACACGGGGGAGTTATTTTCGAAGTGATATTTTAATTTTATCCTAACTTTATGCCTAAGGCTCGCCCATAAAATTTATTAAATTATTCAAGTTAGTGACTTGATATTTTGGTTTCCCTTCTTGCTAAATAAAGTAATTAGTGTAAAGTGTAAACCAAACATTAATAAACAAAAAGTATAAAAAAAACATTGATTGGATTAATTAAATCTCCATCATGAGTTCATGATGGCTTTCAAATTGGTGAAATATATATATATATATATATATATTAGATATAATTGGTTTTACATGGCTTGTTCATTTCCTAATTTAGTTATATATATATATTTTTTTGACTTTTAGTCTTATATATTTAGGTCAGATCTTATTTTTTTTTTGTTTTAAATTTAATCTTATATCTTTTGATTAGGTTAAAAAAATAATCTCACATGTAGAGATGACAATTTAGTATTATTAATTAATTAATTTTACCCTAACTTTATGCCTAAGGCTCGCCCATAAAATTTATTGAATTATTCAAGCTAATGACTTGACATTTTGGTCGGCGTTCTTGCTAGATAAAGTAATTAGTGAAACGTGTAAACCGAACATTAGCTAACGACTTGACATTTTGGTTTGCGTTCTTGCTAGATAAAGTAATTAGTGTGAAGTGTAAACCAAACATTAATAAACAAAAAGTATAAAAAAATATTGATTGGATTAATTAAATCACCATCATGAGTTCATGACGGCTTTAACATTGGTGAAATATATATATATATATATATATATATAAAATAGTTGTATATATAGGAATGACAATTCGATATTTTAATTAATTAATTTAAACCGAACATTAGCTAATGACTTGACATTTTGGTTTGCGTTCTTGCTAGATAAGGGCCTGTTTTGGCACCTTCATCATCTCATCCAAACTCAACTTGAATGTTGAGATGAGATGATGTTGTAATGAGATGAGATGAAATGATGTATTGATGTTTGAATGATTTGAGAGAAAATAATATTAAAGAGGTGTGAAATTATATAAAAGGGTATGTAATGATTGTGGTCGGTTGAAATAAAGTTATGGATTTTTTTAATCTGTATATGGGTAAAAATGATAAGAAATAATGAAATGAGATAGAGATAATGAGATGAGATGATAGGTGTTTGGTTGTGGTCTGACTGGAATGATATTGAGATGAGATAATCTTGGAAAGCGTGAGAATGAGATATTTTTGGTTGAAGGTTTTTAGTACAAAATGAAAATAATATTAAAATTATTTTAAGAATACAATTTGGTCCATAAATTTGTATTGGTCCCTAAAATATGTAAATGATAACTCGGGGCCCGTAGAAAATTGCAACCATCAATAATCGAGTATATTTCTGAAATTCAATGACCAAAAAATAACAAACAATAGATTGGGGACTAGAATGCAAATAACATGAAAATTATTGTAAATGTACAATTTGGTCCATAACTTTGTATGGATCCAATGAATCATTCCTTAAAATGTGTAAATTATAACTCGGGTCCTATATAAAATCGAACCAAAAAAATAACAGACACGTGAAAACTTGTGTTTTTCTCCCAACAAACAAAATAATCGTTATTTAATTTCTTCATTATTCATAGCATATAATCATCAGATGATTTTAGAGATGAATATAGAACAAAAAATAGTTTGAGGACCAAAATGAAACTAATTGCATAGTTTGTGATGGAGATTGTGCCCTAGGGCCAATCATTTTATATGTATGAACATATGTTTTGATTAATTTATATTTGATAAATTATGTCGTTATCATATTATTAGCATGTTTACTGTGATAACAATCCTTGATTAATTATGTGATAATTAGTCTAAATTGTCCCTGGTCGATCATTCTCGTGGGAACGTGAATAAACCAAGACCAGCATGACCTCGGTGTATGGAGATACACGCATGAGATGCTTTACGAGAGTCATGGTGCAATTATGTAAAGGGTTACAAATTGCTGGACCGACCCGGAGAGTCCTGCATGGGTTTTAATCATAAGCGAGTCTCTCCTGTACACCTGTCACGATGCCCTTAGACCTGAGGTCTTGACTATTCCGGCGTTGTAGATGTCGAACTTTGGCCTAGTCCAACGTTGCTCGTAACAGGGTAGCCATACAGGCTAAGTACGAGTTTGGTTGTTTACCGTGCTGAGGAATGTGGTTGACCAAGAAGGAATTTTGTCCCTCATTGAGATGAGGGATATTTAACTGGGCCCCTCGGTGAGTCTGTCCAAGGAATGTGTGGCCACACAGGGTATTGGGACTAACTCAAGGAATCGAGAAAGTTGTGGTTTGGAATAAGGATGATTTTCCCATGCCTTATCCATGACCAAAATATCGTGTGACAATAGGGATTATGACAAGGTGGTACTAAGGTTAAATCGGTTTTTGTTAAAACGATAACTCACGTGTTTTGGGTAGTCGTGATAGCTTACTAGAGTCCGCTCTCGACTTGTGAGTTATAGAGATGGCTTGTTGCCAACTTCACGTGAGGCCTGCTGAGTCACACACGAGCAGGATCAAGACACCATAATGGGACACGAATTAGGGTTTAATTCATGGGTCACTTTAGTGACACAATTTAAGACATAGTTGAATGTCTGGGACATGAAGTCTTGTCTTAAATTAAGTCTACGTTTATGATATTTAAATTTTTTAGACAAGCTTAAATATATTAATTGTTAATAGTTAATTTGATTAATCTATTTACAATTAAATTCTTGTTTAAAATATTAGGGAATAATAAATTAAATAAGCTTCCTAAAAGTTAGGGGATTATTGATTTATTAAATTCTCCAATATTAGAATGACAAGGGATGATGAGGGTGGCGCCTCATGATCATTGTTTTAATTAATAAAATTGTTTTGTTAATTAAAATCAAGATTTGAATTCGAATTCAAGATTTGATTTCAAGATTCAAATTTTGAATTAAGATATTAGGGTAATATTTTAATTCAATATTGTTAGGGAATTAATAAGTTGGTTGTAACTTCCTAAGAGTTAGGGTTGTTATTTTGATTTATTAAATTCCTTAAAAATGAAGAGGGAGATGGCGCATTCCTTGTGGGTCCATGTACAAGATTTGATCTTGCATTTTGAATATCAAGATTGCATTTTTGAATTCAAATTAAGATATTAGTGTAATATTTTAATTAAGAATTCAAGTCCTAAAATTATAATATTAATGTAATCATATAATTTTATAATTTGATAATTCACTAATTTAGAGATTCCCTAATTATAATTATCAATTCCCTAATTTCAAGAACAACTCTATAAATACACACACTAAGGAGGAAGTCGCCTATCTCATTCATTCAAGTGGAGAGAGAAAATTCGACTTGACCTAAAAACTAGAGAGAGAAAGTCGACTTCTTCCTAGAGAGAGAGAAAGTCGACCAATTTCCTAGAGAGAGAAAGGTGTGACAAAACCCTAAAAAGTTTAGGGATTTGAGAGAGAGTTGTGCGCCACCTTTCTTGAAGATTCAAGAATTGTTCTTGAGTTTTCAAGAACCGTAGATTGGGTTCCCGTATTCTCTTGGAGAAGAGAAGGAGCTAGCACTTGGGTGTCTGCCAAACTGCTCGTGTGGATTACCGGCAGAGGAAGGACACGTTCCAGTGGACTTCTCGGATTCCCAACTTGAAAGCTACCGATTGATCTTTTTGTATACCTCTTCCTTTACTATAGAATAAATGCAAATAGTGGATCCTCGAAGGGAATTATAGAGTATATGCGTTTTAAGGTTTTTTTTTGTTTTTTACTTCCGCTGCGCTCGCTCTATAATTCTCCAACAGTTTGAGGAAAAAAAACTAAACAAAAAATAGTTTTAAGAGCCAAGAAAACTGAGCTCATAGTTTGAGAACCAAAATGCCTATAAAAAGTGAAGATAATTAATTTTAAAAAAATTCACTAAAGAGAATAGAAGAAGATTATTTTTTTTTTAAGTTACAAATAGAGGAATGCTTTTAAGTTACAATACAATATTACATTAGAAGAATATTATATTGTAACTCAAAACAAATAGAGGAATATTGAGACTAAAAAAGATAACAGCGTTGCAAATGAACAAAGATAATTTTATTTAAATAAATTAATATAAATTATATATATATAATAATAATATTTATATATATATATATATGTGAGAGAGAGTGTGTGTGTGTGGGTGAGAGAGAGTGGTGTGTGAGTGAAAAAGAAAAAAAAAATGATAAGAAATGATCGAAAGAGAGAGAAAATTATAAGTGTAATAAATGATGGTATGTAAAATTACTATTTCGCCTAATTATTTTTTTATATTTGTATTAAAGTATAGGTAATTATAGGTGTATGAGTAGGGATAATTTGGTAATTGTAAGAGAAAATGATATGATGTTGTGAATGAGATGTTGAAGTGGATAAGATGAGATGAGAGTCCAACCAAACACTCAACCATTATTGTTCATCCAATTATGAGATGAGATGAGATCAAGTTTAAAGCAACACACACATTTTATCTGGGTGTGAGCGTTGCGTTGGTCAAGTGAAGTATTAAGGAGTGAGTGAGTTTTTTTAATTCGAAACCACCAGTCGTCTCGCATAACTTGATAATGTAGGGTTGAGTAGTGTTCGGACGGGTTGAGTGGGTTAGAAAAAATAATTTAGAAAATATATATATAAGTATTTATCCTACATAATATATATAGTATAAAATTTTATATTATTTATTTTATGATGTATAACTCATCAGATATTAATTTCTTTAATTAATTTTTACCGATTATATTATTTTAGGAATAATTTTTACACTAAAAAATTTAATATTATTTCTAATTAAGTTAGATATTGTTATACTTTAACTTTACAAATTAAATAACAAAAAATATTTGAATAAAAAAATATGTATTACTCTTCATTTTTATATATCATCTTATAATAAAAAGTTATATTTATTTATATAGTTTTATATAAAAGAATTTAAAAAATATAAACATATTCAATTGGGTCAGATTGGATTGGATTAACCCGTTAAATCTGATCAGGTCTACTTTTTTTATTAGGGTAAATTATACTTTGGTATCCTGTAGTTTGACCTTATTTCATTTTGGTACCTTGTGATTTGAAACTTGATACTTTAGTACCCTGTGGTATTTTCTATTAACACTTTGGTACCCTTTGGAGTTATTTTGTAATTTTAACCATAACAAATTTTGCAAAAATTATATATTGACCCCAAAAAATTTTCAAAAAATTACAAATAGGTCCCAAGATACATATTATCTAGGGACTAAAATGAAAACTTTAAGAAAAAATTTGGGGTCAATATGTAATTTTTGCCAAATTTGTTATGGTTAAAATTACAAAATAACCCCAAAGGGTACCAAAATGTCAAACCACAGGATACCAAAATGAAATAGGGTCAAACCATAAGATACCAAAATATAATTTACCCTTTTTTTTAAAATTATGATTCATTCCAACCCAACCAAACCCGACATTCTTTATTTGGTTCAATTGGGTTTGATTCCATTTTACCTGCCCCTAATTTACCTCTTCGAGTTAAATAAAGGGCACATTTACCAAATCTGAACATGAGACTGAAAAACTGATGCAAATTGAAATCATAATAGTAACTTTAAAGCTCTTATCCATAGAGGAAAGAGTAGAAGACTTGTACTTGAAAGTTAAAACTTAAAACAGAGAAGAGGCCCATCTCCGCACTTGACTCGTCAAAACCTCTAAAGCAGCCTAATTTTCTATGTGTTATCTTTAATGAATTTTAAGGGTGTTCACGGGCTGGGTTGGATTGAGTTTAAGGCGGGTTGGTTCGGGCTCACTAATTTATTTGGCGGGTTGGGTTGGGTTGGGCTGAAGAAAATAATTGAGCCAACCCAAACCAAACAGTGGCGGGTTGGTTTAGGTTGGGTTGGCGGGTTGGCTCATACTAGTTTTTTTTTTATTTTTTATATATTTATTTTATAAAAAATTTGGTCCCTCTTAAATTTTTTTCTTTAATTTGGTCCATCACAATTTGTTTTTTATGGATTAAATTGAGAATAAAAATTTATTAATTGACCAAATTGTAAAAATAATATTATTTGTGATATTAAAATATAATTTTAACTAAATAAAAAAATAATTTTATTTTTTGTTTAATATTTTTGCGGGCCGGCGGGTTGGGTTGGGTTGAGCGGGCTCAAAATCTTGAAACCCGCAGCCCAACCCAAACCACAGCGGGCTCAACTTTTTGAACCAAAACCAACCCGCCAACCCAACCCAAACCAACCCAAACTAGTGGGTTGAGTTGGTTTTAGCGGGTTGGCCCAACCCAATGAACACCCCTAATGAATTTACTCAAGATGACTTTATACTATTAAGTCCAAATAAAACAGGCCATCTCTATCATAACCGTACAGCATGTATAGTTCTCACAAATGGGGTGTCCCTTAGCCCAAATTTTCTTTTCTTCACAATATCTCCCCCCTTTCCACTTGTAATATTGTTCGTTAGTTGGGCTTCTGCTTTTGATGAAGTTGCACCATGTTGAGAAGGGAGAAAACTTATTATTTGATATTTGAATTTATATTAAGTTAATTAATTAGTCTTTGTATAATTAAAATATACTAGTCAGTTTTTGTATTATTGTAATTGTTAAAGATTTAGTTCCTAAGTCAAATTCAGGGATCAAAAAGTATAAATTTAGTACAAATTCAGAGATCAAATACAAATAGTATAAATTTAATACAAATTTAGGGACCAAAAAATATAAAATTAGTTCAAATTCAATGATCAATTAATATTAGTTTAGTACAAATTCAGTGACCACAAAGTATAAAATTGTTCAAATTCAGGGATTAAATCATCACTAGGACTAAATTGTTGATAATTGAAATATCTCAGAGATCAAATCATGTATTTTGATTATTTAAAAAATGATTAATTGATTTAGTGTAAATTCAATGACTAAATAATAAGTTTTCTCTTGAAAAATTTCTTCTTTTTTATGATGAGGCACAAACATATAAACCATATGCATGTTAGGGATAGGCTGAACACTAAATTTGGAAGTAATAGTATACAATTGTGTAATCTCGATGGAATAAGTAATCATCAAACACTATATAGCTCAACTTAAAGTTAAAATGATTAATTAATATTTCATAAATTATAGGGTGAAGTAAGATGGTTTGAGTGTCTAACCAGGGGTAGAGGTAGGATTTCTCAAGTGAGGAGCTATAGATTTTAGGGTAAATTACACTTTGGTATCCTGTGGTTTGACCTTATTTCACTTTGGTACCCCGTGGTTTGAAACTTGACACTTTGGTACCCTGTGGTATTCTCCATTAACACTTTGGTACCCTTTGGGTTTATTTTGTAATTTTAACCACAACAAATTTTACTAAAATTACACATTGACCCCAAATTTTTTTAAAAGTTTTCATTTTAGTCCCTAGATAATATGTATCTAGGGACCTATTTGTAATTTTTGAAAATTTTTTGGGGTCAATATGTAATTTTTGCAAAATTTGTTATGGTTAAAATTACAAAATAACCCCAAAGGGTACCAAAGTGTTATTGGAGAATACCACAGGGTACCAAAGTGTCAAGTTTCAAACCACAGGGTACCAAAGTGAAATAGGATCAAACTACAGGGTACCAAAGTGTAATTTATCCTAGATTTTATAATAAATATTATGTTATAAATTAAATAAGATGATTCATTAATATTTCATAAATTATATGTATATAAAATATATTTTTAATATTAGTATTTAGGAGTACCTCTCATATATATATATATATATATATATGCTATGAAGCATGGACACCTTTTTACGAAGGCGTGTTACTGTGTCAGATACGTGTTTATGCCCGACACCCGTACAACACATATTCATAAGTTTCAAAATATAAAATCAATTTTTATAACTTTAATATGACAAACAATAAAAAATAATGACACATATAATATATATTATAAATAGATATTGTAATTCTTCAAGTTTTCATCAAAATTTATAAATTTTTAATTATTTATACATATATATAAATATAAGTCGTATCGTGTCATGTAATCTTATGAACTTGGCATGTCAGTGTATCCGTGTCTGTGTCATATCTCGTACCTATGTCAGTGTCGTCCATGCTTATTTTAACATTGTATACATGTATATGCATCTATAGATTGGTCCAGGATCACTAGGAAACTCAACCCATCATGAAGATACTCCAAGTCTTTTGCTACATCAACACCAAAGTTTTATTTTAAGATAAATAAATTAAACTCCCATAGTTTCATATTTCATTTCTTATAATAGAAGTCCAAATATATAATATATACTCGCAATTATAAATAATAAAAAAGCAGAGGTTTCTCATTCATGCCAACATACCTTGGTTTCACATTCATTCAACACACTAATTACTAGCAATACGAGAGAATATGCAACACTTTTTGTCTATGTTACAAGTATGTTGCTTAAACTTGTATAATTGTTTGCAATACTAAAAACCTGTTGCAAATTCTATCAAATCCAACAACTTTTCATCTAATGCTTTCAAAACTGTAGCAGAAGGCTCAAAATGTTGTAGTGATTGTAATTGACACATAATTTAAGATGGTTAAATGCAAATCTTTTTAGTTTTTTTTTTTAAAGAAAAAAGAAAAAGCGTGTCAACCATATGAAATGAAGGTGATTTTAATTTCTCAAAGAAAAAAGATTTTAGAGACGCAAAACAATAACCGCTATATAAATTTCTTTAAATAAACATGTACCAAATCAAATTGAATAAAGTTGACTTTATTTAGACCATTAAAGAAATTTGACTTTATTATTCAAACAAATAAAAAAATTTGTCAACGGAGTTAATTTTTTTTAATGGAAGTTTGTCAACAGAGTTGGTGAATATCCTTTAGGATGGATCCACGATAGTAAACTTATCGTGTGAAATAAGAAACTCAAAACACAGTGTTTCAATAAAATGCAACATTGCGTTTTGTTTCAATTTTGGGCTTCTTGTTTCATTCACAATGAGGGCCACTGTAGTTAGGGGTGTATACGGGTCGGGTTTTGGTCAACCCCGAGACTCGCCCTTGGGCTAGTAGGTCTAGTTGGGCTCGACCGGGCCAATTGTTTCTTTTTAAAAAAATTATTTTCATTTATTTAAGTTATTTATTCATTATATATGATTTGTAACTTGTATATATTGATCAAAAAATTAATTTTTAATCATTTTAGTGATGTTATTATTATTAAAAACATTTAATTTGATTTATTTGTTAAAAAAACTATTGATTTAATTGAGATTAAGTATATATTTTATGTATTTTTTATCAAAAAATTAATAAAAATAAGAATACTTGTATATTTTCTACAATAAAAAAGAACATTTTGTAAAAGAAAATATAAATATATATAATAAAAATTAAAAAAAAAAATAAATAATGCTATACCCCGGGTCGACCTGGGTCTAGGACACAAAAAATGGGACTCGACCCGATTTTGGACCCGGCCCGATTTCAAAAAAGGGACCGAGTCGGGCCAAGTTTGTGCACCCCTAACTATAGTGAAAACCATTGTAGTGGATCTCAGCTTATAAATTAAAAGTAACCTAAATCAATCCAATTAGATAGTTTGATTTTGGAATAATTGTTACCTTTGTTTGTTTATTTTATTTTATTTTTTTTTTTCAAAAGTACTAATTTTGTTCTTAAGTTTTAATTTAACTGTCAATTTCGTCTTCAACCTTTTTTGTTGTTGTCAATTTCGTCCCCAATGTTTCACATTTTGATCAAGTTTGTCTTTTGCTCTTACTTTAGCCAAATATTATCGACAGAATCTACGTGGCTAATGATATATAATGTAAAATTGATAGAAAAAGAAACTCAAATCCTAACTCAGATCGAAAAACAATATGCAGTCTGTCGTTAATTTATTGAAAGAAGTTAGTTAAAGGATAAAATTGACAAAAATGTGAAACATTGGGAACAAAACTGATAGCAAAAAAAGATTGGGGATGAAATTGACAGTTGATGTAAAGTTTGGGGATGAAAGCTACTACTCCTAGCGTGGAAATTAGCCCTCTTCAGGCCGACAAATGGGATAACCCTCTCCCCCTGTCTTTCGCTCTATGGCAGCAAAGCATGCGCCTATTCAGGGGCGCTGGGGGGGCGTCGGCCCACGGGAAAACGTTTGCAGATGCGACCGGTCTACTCTACCTCAATTTACCATTTCGAACTTTATACAGAAGGTTTTTTGCGAGTTCGACTCGCGAACGATCAACAAGTGAACCGGGCCGGCCAAGGACAAACGGGATTAGGTAAAAAAATTCTCTCAGGTATGGGGTCTCACCAACTATGCCATTTCCCCATCCATCTTTCTTTGAAGGGTCGTCCACTTTTCGCCCTTCCTCCTAGAATTGCTGACTGGCCTCCCCGAACACCCTTTCCTTTTTTCAAGGTAAGCTTTATTATTCCCTTACCTACACACTAATAGGGTCACTTCCCCGAACCACGGAATTTTGGCCCCTTGGCTCAAACCCGCAGCTTCCGCCTTGACAGGGCAGTGCTCTGACCGTGCATTCATAAGAGCCTTACAAGAGACAGGAGATAAATCCATTGTCAAATTCCGGACTCTAAACACCTCCAGGCGAGGAAAGGTTTCATATGGATTCACTTCTTGCCACTCTTCTCATAATCTAATGGTGGAACTCTTACTTCTTTTTTTTAGTACTTTTGTCTTTTTTTTTTAACATCGTTGCCTCTGTTTCTTACCCATGTATAACGTTAGCCCTAAATTTAGTGAGTCTTTCAAAAACACTAATGAATGAAAGCAAACAAATCAACCGTAAAGTGATGAACTGTTCTTTTTTTTTTTTGGGGAAAAATCGATTAAAACCTCAATTTGTTTTTTTTTTTAATTTTGATCTAGTTATAAAAGAAAAAAGACCCTAATACAAAGAAATAAAACTTTTGGGTAGGGGTGAACAAACTTGGCCCAGCTCGGCCCGGTCTCATTTTTGAAATCGGACTGTGTCCAATATTCGGTCGGGCCGAGTCTCGAGTTTTGGTACTCTAGACTCAGCCCGACCTGGATATACTTATTTTTTTTTTATAAATATACATATATATTTCTTATAAGTAATTAGTTTTTTATTATACAAAATAAAAAATACGTATATGTATTATTATTTTTTATTGATTAATCAATAAAAATTATATGTAATATAATTTTAGTGTTAATTGAATTGATACTTTGATAATAAAAAAATCATATTAAATTATTTTATTAGTATAAATATCATTAAGTTGATGTTTAATTAAGTATTTAATTAAGAATTCTTCAATCATCCCTTCATTGTTGCTTGTGTATATTAAATCATCAACATAAAGACAGAGAATGAGAAAGTGGTTACCTTGTATCTTGATGTAAAGTGATGGTTCACTCGGACTTTTTATAAACCCACGATCGACTAGATACTTGTCAATCTTGCTATTCCATGCTCTTGGTGCTTGTTTTAATCCGTAGAGTGCTTTCTTTAAACGATAGACTTTTTCTTCTTTGTCTCGAACCACGTAGCCTTGAGGTTGTTCCACGTACACTTCTTCTTCGATTTCTCCATTCAAGAATGCTGACTTGACATCTAGTTGATAAACTTGTAGCTTTAATTGTGCTGCTAAAGCGAGTACCAATCGAATTGTTTCCATTCGAACTACGGGTGCGTATGTTTCGTTGAAATCAATTCCTGGTTGTTGTGAGTACCCCTTTGCAACGAGTCGAGCCTTGTGCTTCTGGATTGATCCATCTTCATTATTGTACTTGATTTTATAAACCCACTTGAGTCCAATGATGTCTTTTCCTTTCGGCTTGTCGACGAGATCCCATGTCTGATTTTTCTCGATCATTTTGATTTCTTCGTCCATTGCTTTTCTCCATTCTTCTTCTTTAATTGCTTCCTCGTACTTTTGAGGTTCACAAGAAAAGAATGCAACATCACATGTTTCATAAATTTCTTCTAATGACCGCATCTTCCTTGGAGGTGATTTTGGTGAAAAACTCAGTCTCGGCGGTTGAGTCAAACTTGAACTTGACAGTTTAGTTGAACTTGAGCTTGATGGTTGACTTGTGTTTGGGTCGCTTTGCATAGTCTCTTCTTCTTCTTCAAAATGTTGAGCTCCTTCGGGTGATTGAGGCTTCCACTCCCAACTTGCTCCTTCGTCGAATATCACATCTCTGGAAATGACTAACTTTCTTGTATCTGGGTTGTAGAGACGATAACCCTTTGATTCATCATTGTAGCCGATAAAGATGTATTTTTCTCCTTTCTGGTCCATCTTCTCTTTGTTTGCATTTGGAATGTGAGCATAGGCTATGCATTCAAAGACTTTAAAATTATCAACTCTTGGTTTCCTCTTTGTCCAAGCTTTGTACGACGTCATGTCTAGAACAACTTTTGTCGGTGAACAGTTGAGAATGTATATTGCAGTATATACAGCTTCAGCCCAAAAGTGTTTTGGTAGATTCTTGCCTTGTAGCATCGGTCGTGCCATCTCAACGATAGTTCTATTCTTCCTTTCTGCTATGCCATTTTGCTGCGGTGTGTAACGAACAGTAAGCTCCTTCTTGATTCCTTGCTCCTTGCAATACTGGATGAATATCTGACTGTTGAATTCTCCTCCGCGATCAGTCCTCAGCACTTTGATGGGATGGTCGCTTTAATTTTCAACTAGGGCTTTGAATTGTGTAAAGCTTCTGATTTTTGCTCAATAAAATATACCCACATCATTTGGGTAAAATCATCCACGAACAGCAGAAAATATCTCTTTCCTCCAAGAGTGGGAGTTCTTGATGGGCCCCAAATATCTGCATGCACTAATTGAAGTGGAGCTTTTGCTCTCCGGGATGTTTTTGTAAATGGCAATCTATGCATCTTTCCAAATATGCATCCTTCACAAATTTGCCTTTGAAAAGGCAATAGTGGGAGCCCATGCACCATATCTTTTTGATTTAATAATTTAAGGCTATTAAAATTTAGGTGGCCATATCTTAAATGCCACAATGTGGACTCATCTAAATTTTCACATCTCATGGCATGTTGCCCAAGTGGCATTGTTAGAGGAAAAATTTTGTTAGGGGCCATTTTGACTGTAGTTATAAGTTGCCCCTTATCTTTATCAATTATAATGCATTGATCATTTTCAAAAATCAATTTGTAGCCTCTTTTTACTAATTGACCAACACTTAATAAATTTTGTGCAAGGCCTAGAACATAGAAAACATCATGAATATATTTTTGTTGGCCATTTTTAGATTTAACAGCAATTATGCCTTTGCCTTCAACTTCTTGTTTTTTACCATCACCAAGTGTTACTTGGGATTTTTTATTTTCATCTAAACTGACAAAGCAATTTTTATTGCTTGTCATGTGGTTTGAACAACCACTGTCAATATACCAAATATCCCTTGATTCTTGATTAGAGGAATATGCAGAATAAAATATTTGATCAAGGGAGTGATCTTTCTCTGTATAATTGGCTTCATCTTTTTGTTTATCCCAACAATCCTTTTCTAGATGAGTATGCTTTTTACATCTCGTGCATTTAAATCGACAATTTTTTGTATCATGATTATTTTTCTTGCATAAAGTGCAATAGAGGCCACTCTTATCTCTAGTGCTCCATTGATTTTTATAATTTCTTCTCCCCCTTCCACGGTAATTGAATGATCCTCTGGTTTGAGGATTTTGACCGTGGTTATTTTTTCTATCTCCATTAGTTTGAGAAATATTTATTTTTGATTGAAAAGCTTGCTCTAGTGGGGGTTCATGTTTTTGCATTCTCTCTTCATGTGCTTGAAGAGATCCTTCTAACTCCACCAGAGTGAGCTTATCTAAATCTTTAGCTTCTTCAATAGCAGCCACCACATAATCAAATTTAGAGGGAAGACTTCTTAATATTTTTTGAACAATTTTCTTGTCTTCTATCGTGTCTCCATAACTTTTAATTTGATTAATGATGTTTGAGACACGAGAGAAGAACATTTGAATTGATTCTCCCTCTTTCATCATTAAATTATCAAATTCTTTCCATAGAGATTGAAGTTTGATAGAAATTACCTTGTTTGTGCCTTTGTATTGGGCTTTCAAAATTTCCCATGCCTCCTTTGCAGAAGTAGCTCTCATAATTTTGGGAAAAATTGTATTACTTACTGCTTGTTGTAGGTGGAGGAGAGCCTTTGCATCCCTTTGAATGAGCTGCTTGTACTCCTTTTGCTCGGTTGTAGACCATTTCGATTGCTCCTCTTGAGTGGCTTGTTTTATGCCATCTTCTATCACGTCCCATAAATCATGAGAGATGAATAATGTCTTCATCTTGATACTCCAAAAATCATAGGCTTCACCATCAAATATGGGTATCAAGGTTTGGGTGTAATTTATGGTTGGTATGGTAGATGAGGAGGCCATAGAAAAATATATGTATGTGAAAGGGTGGCTGAAATATGAAGCTCTGATACCACTGATGGAATTTGCGGAAAAAAAGGAGGGACTAAATTGAAAGGAAATTTTATTAATGGGGGATCACAAATGTAATTTTGACATATAAGGGATGACTTTTCATACATACATGCATACACGGCTTCAGATGATGATTCTGACACTTGCTTTAATAATGCATTCCACTCATACTCTATTATTGCCTTCTATCCCACTTGTTGTTTACATTAGTCTTAACATACTTATATATATAAGTCTCAATGTCGGTTTTGTAATGTCGGTTTAATCATGTCTAGAGAAATCTGATCTTTTATGTTTTTATATTTTTATATTATTATTTTATTTCTTAATATCTAGATTTTTATTGCATTTAATATTATTTTCTTATAAAACTAACTTTTCTAGATTATTCTTTTCTAATAAGATTTAATTGTAAAGAGGCCATTAGAAGTGAGATTCCAGTGCTTAATATCAGGACAATTGGTATCCAGGCTGATGGAGGTAGAGAGAATTTCATCAATTAGGTTAGTAGGAAACTGAAAACTGAGATTAGAGGGGTTATTTTTCAGAATATTAAAAGCTTCCCTAACAGAAAAATTAGCAATATCAAGTTTTAAGGGACCTATTATTCTATCAGAGATGGGACCTTTATTGAGCCAGAAATCAAACCAGAAGGAGGTGTTCAAACCATCACCAATGAGAATTTTAGTATTATCATTAAAAATGTTCATATCTTTGTCTAAACTTTGTCTACAAAAAGATTTTTCAAAAAGCTTCAGATTAAGATCAGGTCCATATTTGGCAGCTAATAAAGAAGAGGAGATATTGTTTCTGTTAAACATGAAGTTCCACTTTCTTTTGGCCATAAAACAAGCACTAAGAATTTTAAGATTTCGAATGCCAGTGCCACCTAGGAATTTTGGTCTAGCTATTTTATTCTTATCCGAGTGATTCCAAAAGAAGTTCCTATTAATTTTTTCAATCTTATTAAGAATGGATTTGGGAATGGATAAGGCACTCACAAAATAAGTAGGGAAGGCAGTGGTTGTAGTGTTCATAAGAAGGGCTCTACCTGCCATAGAAAGACAATTTTTCTTCCAATTTTGCAATTTATTGTTGATTTTATCTAAGATAAAAAAAAAACACTTTTTTTATATAAAAGATTTTAAACAGAAGCCTAAATAATTTCCTAGGTTAAAGGTGGCAGCAATGTTGAGATGGTTTATGAAGAAGTCTTTAGAAACAGAGGAGACAATAGAGGAGAACAAAATTTTTTATTTGTTTTGGTTAATATCTAGCCCCGGAGCTTGAGAGAAAGAGTTAAGAACATTTTTTATGTCTAGACAGTTTTTATTAGTAGCTTTACCAAATAAGAGAATATCATCAGCGAAAAGTAAGTGTGAGAAGGAAGAATTGGAATTTCTAAAATGAAAAAGGGGTCCATTTTTATCTTTCACCTCTTTATTAATCTTATGGGTAATAAATTCCATTGCAAGGATAAAGAGGTAGGGGAAATGGGATCCCCTTGTTTAATGCCTTTTAGAGGGGAGAAAGATTGAGATTTTACACCATCAATGATAGGAATATAAGAAGTGTTGGAAAGGCAAGATAAAATAAGATTAATCCAATTGACATGAAAGTTGTAGAGTTTTAACATATGAGTAATGAAATTCCAAGAAAGATTGTCAAAAGCTTTATGAATGTCTATTTTAAAAATGATCCAACCAAATTTAGATGTAGAAAGATGCATAGAGTGTTGAATCTCATGAGCAATAGTGAAAAGATCTGAGGCTTGCCACCCTTTTGAAAAGCTCCTTGGAAAGGAGAGATTAAGTTGGAAATAAGAGGTTTAATTCTTGGTGCAAGAAGCTTAGAGACAATTTTATAATGAGTAGAAACAAGACCAATAGGTCTTAAATGACAAGGTTAATTAACAGTAGCAGTTTTAGGAATGAGACAAAGTAAAGTTTTCCCCCAAGAGGTAGGTATCTCCCAGGAATTAAAATTGTTTGTGATTAGGGGAACAATGGTTTTATTTGTAATATCCCAATAGTGTTGATAAAAATAAGCATTGAGACCATCATCTCTTGGGACTTTAAAAGAATATATGTTGAAAAGAATATTAGTGATTTCAAAAAAAAAAGTGGGGGTAGCAATAATATTTTGATGGTCAGTTGTGCTAATTTGAGAAAGAGTGTCTATAACAAAATCATGATGAGAAGAGGAAATCCCAGAAGTGTAGGAGTTTTAGAAAAAATCATATATTTTTTGAGTGATAATGCGTTGATCAAAAGTAGTTGTAGTTCTATCATCCATTTCAAGACTAGAGACTTTGTTTCTCCTTCTTCTAATAATAGTAGATGTATGGAAAAAGGAGTTATTTCTATCTCCTAGAGTCATCCAATTAAGTTTGGATTTCATAAACCAAAGTTGTTCTTCTTGATCAAGAGTATTAAGAAAATCTTTTTGAAGTGTATTTTCAAGAATAGAAAGCTGCGAAGAAGGGTTGGAAGCAATAGATCTCTGAATGCCATCAAGCCTTTTAAGAAGAATTCTTTTTTTGTGAAAAATGTTCTTAGAAGTTTTCTTGCTCCAAGAAGAGATGTTTTTGGTAAAAGAAGATATTTTGTTATCAAGATCATGAGATTCCTCATTGCAGTAGAGGGATGTTTGAACCAAAAGAGTTCTACTCTAAAGGGTCTAGGTCCTAATCTTTCACGAGGTTGAGAGGTATAAGGAGAAGGGGGCAGTGGTCTGACTTAACTCTAGGTAGATGCAAGATTTTAGTATTAGGAAACATAGAAAGCCAATTTTGATTAGCATGAAATCTGTCTATGCGAGTTCTAATTAGACGATTATTATCTCTACAATTAGTCCAAGTGAATTTAGGGCCTTCAAAACCTAAATCAATTAGATTACTAATATTCAAGAAGTTATTGAAAAAAGCCACTTTAGAGGAACTGGGAGGACGACCACCAAATTTCTCATTTCTGTTAGCTATTTCATTAAAATCTCCCATTAAGAGCCAAGGTAAAGAAATAGAAGAACCTAAGATACCAAGTTTTTACAGGCCAAAAAAAAAAAAAAAAGATACCAAGTTTTTCCCAAAGAGTTTTTCTCGATTGAAGAAGTGTGAGCTCTGTTCATTAGGTGAACCAAGAATACAGTCCATGGAGCGTTGTTTAGAATGCCTCATAAATATTTAAGTTGTTTTATATTGAACCTATATATTTCTATCAGGCCAAAAAAAATATAAGACTAAATTAAATATATATATATATATATAATATTATATAATATAATTGAGTTATAGTTATATTTTATAAAAATAGATTATTTATTTTAAATTTTTGTCGAATCGGAAATTCAACTTTTGTTGGGTACAAGAATGGGGTTTAAATTTGATACACGTATGACTATGGTTCTAAGGATGGTTGGGGATAATTTTTTTTACGGGATTAGATCTAAGGATTATTGACCGCACCCGTCGTTAGATGGCCAAAAATATCAGAATTAATGCACTATAATGGTGCAATCCGAGTCGATCTCTCGAGGATCTTTTGTGCAAGGTTTAATTGTAAACGATACCAAGTTATCACCAATCGGGTAAAAGCGAAGAAAATTTGTTCTTTGATTGTTTGTCTAAGACCTAAAACAATAATTAAATAAAACAATAATATTTTTGGGGTTTTTGATTAAAAAGCAAAAGATAAACAAAAGCGATAAAGATAGATAAGACACACTTATTGATGGAAACACCCAACAGAGGAATTGAATTCGGCCTTCCTAGCTTATAAAGATTGGAGTAATTACTTCACAAACCATTTACTAAAGTTGTTCACTACCGTTAAACATAGCAATTAACTCAATTATAAACATAACCAAGATAATCACTTCAATGAAGCTAATGGCGAGATAAAATCAAGAATTCAGGCAGCTCTATAACTCAGACTAAGTTATCAAAGAGAAACTTATCCCAATTATTAGTCAAACCAACTACAACGTATCCGAACGAATCATAATCAAGACAAGAATAATCAATACATATCAGAATCTAAAATTCAATCTCAAATTCATAATCAATATCAGAATTACAAGTTCTCTAACCAAGAAAAACTCAAATCCTAATATAAAACGATGAAAAGAGTAAAGTAAAACTCCCTGAGTGTAGAACCAAGCTTGGGCCTCCTCCAATCCTCTTATGGATGTGGAATCTAGCTGCTCATGGAGAGAGATTCGGCTTCAACAAGCCTCCTAGCCTCCAAAATAACCATGGATGAAGGTGGGAGAAGAGAGGGGATGAAGGAGATGGTGTCCAGTGTGTCTCTAGGGTTTCTCCCTATTTAAATGACCTAAAAACCTCTCATATATGTAAATTTCGGCTCATTCCAAAGAAATCTAGGACAGAATCATCAAAATCGGGCTTGGGCCAACATAATTATAAGTTATAGCGAACCCGCGCGGACCCGCCGCGGCTGTGCATGGCGGCGGTTTCGGCGGCGGTTTTTCCAGCAACTTGAGTTCATTTTCAGTTTGGTCCCTGACTCGTCTCCAAACATCCTTGAGCCTTCCTCGAAGTAATTCAGCACTTTGGACTTCATTAAAACCTATCAAGAACATCGAGAAACTAAGTGAATTCTCAGGATAAAGAGGATCAATCAAGTAATAAAGATTAAACCCGAGAAAACCGCTCAATTAATCACAAAATAGTCCAAATAATCATCAAACTTCAAGGCATCATATTTTATCATAAAGGGACATAAAGGCATGCAATTGAATCCCAAATGAATATAAAATGCCCTAAAATGTCACCAAAATATATGATGAAATATGGTCAGATCAATTATGGTACCCTATGTTGGAAATCACAGAGCGCCGCGCAGCGGAAGCGACAATCAAAACTTTAAAATTAAATGGCGCAGGCTTTGTGATTTCTTGCCAGGATCCACTAATTGAGCCTATACTAGAAGAAGGATAGAATTTTTACCAAAATCAATCGGTAGCCTCTGTAATCGCGATGCTGAGAAGTCCACTCCGAGTGTCCTTCCTCTGCCGGTGATCCACACAAGCAGTTTGGCATATGCCCAGGTGCTAGCCTCCTTCACTTCTTCCTAAGTGAATGCGGGAACCAATATCTACGGTTCTTGATAGACCAAGAACAGTTCTTGAATCCAAGAACAAGGTGGCGCAACTCACACACAAGAAACCCTAGTTTTTTCAAGGTGTAGGTCGAACTTTCTCTCTCTAAGAGGAAAGTCGACTTCTCTCTCTTAAAGTAGGGTAAAGCGCCACTTTCTCTCTCTAGGAGAATGAACTAGGCGAAATTTCCTCTCTCTTCAAGGAGTGAAAATTAGGCGACTTTTGTCTCACAAAATTCCCCTTAGTCGACTTCTTCCTTTTTGTGTGTGTATAAATAGAGTTAATCTCATAACTCATGAAATTAGGGAATTACAATAAAGAAAATAGGGATTCCCAAAATCTTGAATTATGATATTACACTAATAGGCAATTCAAAACTAATAGGCAATTCAAATTTAAATTTCAAGATCAAATCTTGAAAACTAAATCTTGAAAGCTCAATCCCTATTGGTCCAAAGGATTTGAATTCTTAATTAAAATATTACATTAATATCTTAATCTTGAAATTCAAAATGCAATCTTGAAATCCAAAATGCAAGATCAAATCTTGCCCATTGGATCACACCCATGCGCTATCCTCAAGCCAAACTTTAGGAATTTAATAATTAAAATAACAACCCTAACTTTTAGGGAGTCATAACCAACTATTAATTTCCCTAACAAATTGAATTAAAATATTACCTTAATATCTTTAATTCAAATTTGAATCTTGAATTCAAATTCATTATTGAATTAAAATATTACCCTAATATCTTTAATTCAAATTTGAATCTTGAATTCAAATTCCCTAATAATATTGATTTAAAATATTACCATAATATCTTTAATTCAATCTTGAATCTTGAAATCAAAATCAAATCTTGAATTCAAATTCAAATCTTGATTTAATTAACAAAACAATTTTATTTATTAAAACCAAGAAATATGAGGCGCCACCCTCATCCTTATTATCCTAATATTAGTGAATTTAATAAATCAATAATCTCCTAACTTTTAGGAAGCTTATCTAATTTATTATTCCCTAATATTATAAACAAGAATATAATTGTAAATAGATTAATCCAATTAACTATTTAACAATATATTTAAACTTGTCCAACAAATTTAAATATCACAAACGTAGATATTTATTTAAGACAAGATTTCATGTCCTAAGACATTCAACTATGTCTTAAATTCTATCACCGAAGTGACTCACAAATTAACCCTAATTCGTGTCCCATTGTGGCATCTTGATCCTGCTCATGTGTGACCCAGCAGGCCTCACGCGAAGTTGGCAGCAAGTCATCTTTATGACTCACAAATCGAGAGCGGACTCTAGCAAGCCATCACGACTACCCAAAACACGTGAGTTTTATCGCTTTAACGCCAAAACGATTAAACCTTAGTACCACCTTGTCTTGATCCCAATTGTCACACGATATTTTGGTCATGGATAAGGCACGGGAAAGTCATCCTTAATCCAAACCATAACGTTCTCGATTTCCTGAGTTAGTCCCATTTCCCTGTGTGGCCACACATTCCTTGGACAGACTCATCGAGGGGCCTAGTTAAATATCTCTCATCCATAATGAGGGACAAAATTCCATCTTGGTCAACCACAATCCTCAGCACGGTAATCAACCAAACCCGTACCTAGCCTGTATGGCTACCCTGCTACGGGCAACGTTGGACTAGGCCAAAGTTTGACAACTACAACGTCGGAATAGTCAAGACCTCAGGTCTAAGGGCATCGTGACAGGTGTACAGGAGAGGCTAGCTCATGACTAAAACCCATGCAGGACTCTCCGGGTCGGTCCAGCAACTTGTAATCCTTTACTTATTGCACCATGACTCTCGTAAAGCATCTAGTGCATGTATCTCTATACACCGAGGTCATGCTGATCTTGGCTCATTCTCGCTCCCACGAGAACAATCGACCAGGAACAGATTTAGATTAATTATCACATATTTAATCAGGGATTGTTATCATAGTAAACATGCTAATAATATGATAACGACTCAATTTATCATCCATAAATTAGTCAACCAGTATGTTCACACATACAAAATGATTGGCCCTAGGGCACAATCTCCATCAACCTACTCTGACCTTACCCCGAGCTTTCCCATTTGCTAATAATCTCAACTGATGAACAGAGAAATAACTCTTCAAGAGTTAATACATAATCTTGAAGTCATCGCAATGATGGGAGAATAAGGATCCACTTCGCATATTATTATAAGGCAAAAGTACTGTTGGTATCCCCAACGTATGAGGACATTTTCAGTTATACCCCCAACGATTGTTTTTGTCAATTATACCCCAATGTTTCACATTTGAATCAATTATACCACAACTCCTAACTAATTACAAAATAGTCCAGAATGTTTGTCATCTTTAAAAAAATAGGTCCTTAGAAGCCATTAACAACCCTCATTCTCTTACCCTAAAACATCACCGCCATACTTCATCGTCGCCATCCACTCTCTCATCGTTTCCGTTTACACTGTCCTTCTCGTTGTCGTCCTTAGCTTCATGGTCTCCCCTAAATTATGTCATTCTCATCCCTTTTCCTCCCCTTACAACCGCCTCTCTCACCGATCTTCTCTATTTTGACTCTCTCTCCAAATAGGTTTTGAAGTTACTTTACTTCTCAATTTCGACGACCGCGACGGCACCGCCATAGAAGATTGTGTGTTAACTGCGGAAGCTAGACTTATTAGTATTTTTACTTGATTTCTCTGTATTCAAGGCTCACTGGCGAGTTTTGTGTCTGGTTTATGGAACTGGGAAAAAAAAGGGGAGAGATTTTTCGAGTTTATCAATTGTAGGGACCAGTTCCTTAAAGATGACAAACATTATGAATTACTCTGTAATTTGTTAGGGCCTCGTGCGAAAGAAAAATCTTGAGAGAACGACGAATTTCTAAATAATAGAATTAAGGACCATAAAACAAAAAAAAAAGCATCGTTGGGGTATAATTGACACAAATATGAAAAGTTGGAGGTATAATTGACCAAAAATAAAGCTAGGGGTATAAGTGAAAATGACCTCATACGTTGGATGTACCAACAGTACTTTTGCCTTATTATAAAATGAGTGACCTAATTTTAGGATCCGATTTGATATCATTTGTTGATGATTCCAATTGGATATAAAAGATACTTGTCAAAAATAACTTATAACTCTGGATTTATCGCATTTGAACTTGAAACGAGAGAGATATGATAACATATTCATTAATTTGAAATCAATTTAATAAATTATAAAAGAAACAAATCTAAAATAAATAAAATACTTACACGAACTTAAAATCTATCTCATATATTTGGCATGGTAATCGAGATCGAGATCTTTGATCGTAAGATTCTATAAGATCGAGATCATGATAAGGTCTACCCAGCCAAATGGCACATGGGATCTGAAATGACTAAGATCACAATGTGATCGCAATTTTTTGAGTATGATCGTAGGATCGCAAATTCATGGCAATGTTGGTCATATTTTGAAATTTTTTATTTTTCTTTTAAAACAAAACACAGAATGTTGCATTTGGACAAAGGTGATTAAGTTTAGGTCGAGCATTTAAGGGATTTTACATTTGGGAATGAAAAGTTTGAGCGAGAGACGGACTGTCGTTCAACTTCGAAGGAGAAGCATCGTGTCATCATCCTCTATCGTTCACGATGTCAGCGCCACTAGTCGCTAAATCATTTCCAATCATCTTGGGTTGTGGATGTGTGGGTCGACTTGTTGTTATTTATCGCATTGAGGTCCCGCATGCGTCGTTTTCATTTGATTGTTTTATTGACTTTTTTTTATAGTTACAAAGAGGCCTCACGGCCCAACAACAAGAAGAAACAAAAAACAAAAAAAATCAAAAAAAAACATGGACTAAAATCCCCTAAATAACGCAACACCACTCCAACATTTGAATATGACGAGCTTCACGGCATCAGGCAGAGCTTCCCACTGAATGAAATCAGGCGACATTCTTGACCCCATTCCGGCTAGCACATCCGCCGCTTGGTTTCCTTCTCTCTTCACGAGCGTAAACTTCACCATCTAGCACCACTCCAATCCCCTTGGTTGTGTTACTGACTTATTGTCATGTGTGTGGTTGTAATATTAGTTTTTTCTACTTATTTTCATTTGCTATATATGGATGATTTTCATTTGGCTAATTTGGGTGTCGTGTTTGACTGATGCTACTCCTCACATGTTATTTTTTTATTATTATTTTACTTATTTTCATTTGATATGTATTTTATAGCATTTTGTATATAACTGCGATGGAATATATTAGAGATACTTAATATTATTAAAAAATTAATTTTATTACATATATTTTGTCTTTTTTAAAAAAAATTAGAATCTTACGATTATCCATCCGATCCTCCGATTCGATCTATTTTATGTCCCTTCGGATGTTTAACAAGATTTTGATCTTGATTACTTTAATATTTAGAATCAATTTGAAGTTTTGATAAAAAAAAATAGAATTTAAGTTGAATATACATATAATGTAACTTTCACACTTAAAACATTTCAAAAATCGTAAGTTTGAAATCTGATTTAAAAAATAGCTTGGACGACCCACTCATTTATTAGAAAAAATCTTGTATCAGAGGAAAAAAAAAAAAGCCATGGCCGCAGGAACTCCTTGACCGACGCCTTCTTTCATGTAAAAAAAAAAAAAGGTACAAATGTTAGTTTTCAACTTTCAAAGTTCCAAGAGATGAAGTAAGAGAAAAATTGAGAGTTTTTGGGGAAAAATTAATAAGTAGTGAAAGGATCATCTTAAAATTTTTTAATAAGAGCAGTTATACATGAACGGCTAAGAAGCATGGACACTTCATTTTGAGGGCGTGTCGCCGTGTCAGACACGTGTCAGTGTCCGACACCCGTACGACACCGACACGACACATATTCATAAATTTTAAAATATAAATCAATTTTTTGTGACTTTAGCATGACATATAAGAGGAAATAATAATACATATGACATATATTATGAATAAAACTTGTAATTTTTAATTTTTTCATTAAAAATTATGAATATTTAATTATTTATATATATAAATATATGACGTGTCGTGTCGCGTAATTTTGAGAGTTTAGCGTGTCGCTGTGTCCGTGTCTGTGTCGTGTCCCTTGTCCGTGTCAGTGTCCATGCTTCCTAGATGAACGGTGTATGTGATTCATGAAAATGAGTTCCTAAAAAATAGGGTGTAAATTATAATTTTTTTATATTTATTTTATACTATAGTTTTAAATGACCAACTAGCAAAAGGCCCATCAAACATATAATATAGTATAGATAAAGATATTATTGATGTCCTCATCCTTGTTGAGTTTTTCACCCAACTATAATCAAGGTTGCAAATTGTGGTCCCCAAGCGCAATTGCGCCTGCAATATTGTTGTTGCGGTGGTGGCCACAATCTGAGTAGGCTGCAACGACATACCTGGCCTGCAATTGCTGGAACCTATATTGCAACACCTGTAATCGCAGTGAATAAACAACGCAACCGCATATGTAATTGTAACCGCATATTAAGGAATTATCTAAAATGTGCCCTTAGGGCACATATTGTTAGATATTTAATATGCATTAAAAACTGTAAAAATAGAAAATTAAATTATTTGCATTAAATAATCTAATTGTCTTTTTTTCTAAAGACTTATTTTAAGTTTACTTTAAATATATATTTAACAAAATAAAATTATTTTAATAAAAAATCTCAAATTAATTTTTTGAATGTAAAATATAATTTCTGTAATAAAAAAATCAAATTAAATTTAAAACTTATAATTAAATGACATTTTAGGGTTTAGGTTTTATGGTTTATGTTTTTAGGACTTTAGTTCTGGGTTTAAGGTTTAGGGTTCAGAGTTTAAGGATACAAATATTATTTATATTTTTTGAATATGACGAGCTTCACAGTATCAGGCGGAGCTTCCCACTGAATGAAATCAGGCGACATTCTTGACCCCATTCCGGCCAGCACATCCGTCGCCTGGTTTCTTTCTCTCTTCACGTGCGTAAACTTCACCATCCAGCACCACTCCAATCCCCTGGGTTGTGTTATTTACTTATTGTCATGTGTGTGGTTGTAATGTTAGTTTTTTCTACTTATAACTGCGATGCAATATATTAGAGATATTTAATATTACTAAAAAATTAATGTTATTACATATATTTTGTCTTTTTAAAAAAAAACTAGAATCTTACGATTATCCATCCGATTCTCCGATTCGATCTATTTGTGTCTTTTCGGATGTTTAACAAGATTTTGATCTTGATTACTTTAATATTTGGAATCAATTTGAAGTTTTGATTAAAAAAAAATAGAATTTAAGTTGAATATACATATAATGTAACTTTCACACTTAAAACATTTCAAAAATCGTAAGTTTGAAAATCTGATTTAAAAAATAGCTTGGATGACCCACTCATTTATTTTTTAAAAAAAAAAGCCATGGCCGCAGGAACTCCTGGACCGACGCCTTCTTTCAACTTTCAAAGTTCCAAGAGATGAAGTAAGAGAAAAATTGAGAGTTTTTGGGGAAAAATTAATAAGTAGTGAAAGGATCATCTTGAAAATGTCAATTTTATTAATATCTTTTCTCTGTAACTCTTTAGTTTTTTCCTCTAAACTACAGTTCACATTTACACTACGTAGAGTCTTAGTCTTTTTTTTTTTTTTTTNTCTTCTTTTTAAGTACAATTTAATTTATGATTTTCAAACTAATGATGCTGAATGTTTATGACTTTAGGGTAGGCAAGTGTTATCTTTAAATTTGAAATTATATATTTTATTTTAAAATAATAATACAAAAAAGTCGATCATGAAAATGATGTAAAATGTTTAAGATTTTCAAAGGTTTTAAAAATTGATCTAGTTATTGAATCGGTTCAAGAAACAGCTAGTTCAAAGTTTACTGGTTTAATTATAGTTGAATTAACGGGGGGGATCAGTAATAACTATATATATATCATAATGTTCATATAGCTAATTTATTACTGTGATTAAAAATTAATATAAATGTGTCAAAATGCTAGAGAATTATGATTAATTAAACCATAAATAATTTTTATATTTTAAAATTTTAAGAATATAAAGAGTCGATATTTAAAATAAATATATGCAATAAACATTTTTTATAGTAATAAATACAATAAACATTTATATAAGTCTATTAAATAAAACCTATTTTAGTGAACCAAAAAAACCTATTTTATAATTATAAAAGAAATAATAAAAGAAACAAAAGATTAAAAAGTAAATGAGAAATGAAAGGTCATGATAAATGGTAGGTAATAAACATCATTTTTAATATTAAATTTTAGGATAATAAATTACATTTTGGTATCATATTCTGTTTTCACTTTGGTACATTCTTCTTTCAAAAGTGACACTTTGGTACCCTGTTCTTTGTAACCGTTAACACTTTGATACCTAAATTTATCTTTCTGTTAAGTTTTGATGGCAAAGTCATATGTGATCATCACGTGTATAGTAAAAACATCCAAAATGTCTAATTTTCTTTCATTTTTCACGATTCAAACGCTAAAATACTAAAAAACACTAAGATATGAAATGAGAGGTTTTTGGAGTGTTTTACAGTTTGAATATTGAAAAATGAGAGAAAAATGAACATTTGAGTGTTTTTATTGTGCACGTGATGGTAACGTGCCACTTTGCCGTCGAAACTTAGCAGAAAAATAAATTTGGGTACCAAAGTGTTAATGATTACAAAAAATAGGCCAAAGTGCGAATTTGGTCCTATAACTTTGCTCTAGGTCCCAAATCAGTCCTATCTTTTTTTGTCTCGAATTTGGTCATGTATCTTTGCTCCAGGTCCCAAATCAATCATATATCTTTTTTGTCTCAATTTTGGTCCCATATGTTTTGAAAACCTCCTACCGTTAATCCTCCATCCATTTTAAATTATAGTTTAGTCCTGAAAACTTAAAGTCCCTTTCACTTTAGTCCCTGACTATCAAAATGAAAGAGAAAGAGCATCCATGAAGATTCTCAAACCTTACATCTTGGTCCCTAATCCATGAATTCTTTATAATATGGAATAGAAATGCAAAATCAACACAAATTAGAGCAAATGACAGAGGGACCAAAACTGAAAACGCAAAAAATTTAAAACCCACCGGAAAATGCCTCAAACTCGCCGAAAAACGTATGGATATCGCCGTGAAACTCAAGAACTCATCCAAAGACCCCATTCATCACTGAAATCTCACTCAATAATCGCCCTCAAATGCTTTAAGAAAGAATTTTCAAACATCCAAACTTTTGAGGGAGGTGATAGAAGAAAATTTGAATTTTCGAGAATTCTTTCTTAAAGTATAAAGCACGAGTATTTCAAAAATGGTACTGTACCTATATCAGGTACGTACCCGTATTCGTATTCTATAAATACTCTTGAGTACTTTTAAAATATTATAAAATATAATTTTTTATAGTTTTGTGTAAAATTTTCAATGTTTTTAATATCGGACTGGCCATTGAACCGGGTGAAGCAGCGGTTCACGATTCAGTGGTCCAACCGGGGTTCAACCCAGGTTGGACCATTAATAATTAAATAAATTAAAAATAATATATTTAATTTAAAATAATAAAAATATGCTAATAAATATTAAAAATATATAATAATTTTTTTTTAAATTTAAACTTGATTGAGTAAAAAAGTGAGAACTAGAAAGATAAAAGATTAAATATTGAAGTGAAAACTACCAAATAGTTTTTTATTTTGAGTCTAAACTTAATAAGAAAAAAAATCCTTTAAAATAACATCATTTTAATCTCAAAAAGTAAAAAAAAAATGAACTAAAAAATTCTGAACCGGTTCAACCCTAAACCGTCCGGTTAATGGCATTTTTCCAGTTCATCCGGTTGTTGATCGGTTCTTTTTCTGGCCGCTTTTCTATTCAACTCAGACCGGACCATTGGCCGGTTCACGATTCAACCAATCCAACTGGCCGGTCCGGTTTTCACAATAGTGAAAATGTCACAGTATTTTTATTATAATAGAACTTTATTTTCTTTAGATTAATAAACAAAACATTCATACTTTAGTAAGAAAAATTATATAAATTTATATTTTATAACTTTATATTTAAATAGATATTGTGGTACCCGTACCTCATAATTTTTAAAATTAACCGTACTCCATAATCATACAAATACTCATTATTAGTTACTCCTTCTGGTTTTGAATATATGTTTTGTTAGAGAGTATTTTTTAAAAAATATCTGATGATTTACAAAATCAAGAGAAGGATGTGTTTGATTTTGTTTTTCAAAACAGTTTTTTGGTTTTGAAAACAAAATATCATGTGTAATTTTTGTTTTTTAAAAGAGAAAACAGTGTTTGGAAAACATAATCAAACAAGTCCTACTTATTCTTTTTTATAATTTTGTCCATATTAATTAGTTGGTAGAGATTGAATTTGTGAGAATAACCGTGAGTAATTTAATAATGTCAATTCAGTCTTCTGATCTTTTTTTTTCTCATATTTTAGATAAATTAATAATTTTCCTTAATGTATGTGTATTAATCTTAAAAAAAAAAATACATATATCCAGAACTTGAGGGATTATCCCTCATCCCCAATATATTCTTTCACACACTTTTTTTATGTAATGTATATGTGTAAAGCTTACTGGCTTATATCTGATGATTTAGGTTACCATTTTTATGCATTTCAGTATATATATATAAAAAAAAATTCATGTCAAAGATCGACTTAGAAAAATATGAAGTCAAACAATTTTTTTTTTTTACCATGAAGTCCAACAAATAGAACCTTACGGAAATCAGGTAAATAAAAAAATAAAAAAAAAAACCCTTACGGAAATGACCAAAATAATTAATAAGCTTATCGAAAACAGCACCTAGACCTCCTAGGTAAAGGGTTGAACAAAGTGTTATTTTATTTTATTTATTTATTTCACTTAATACAATCACTGGGAGGAATTAATGATAGCGGGAAGAAAATAAGGGTGGCAATTACGTAACGAAAAGAGAATAATAATAACAAATGAATAATATAATGATGCAAGGGAACTAAAATGTAATTATAAACGAGAAATATTAACTAATAAGACTTTTTTTTTGGCCTGAACTAATAAGACTTGAACATTTTGAAAAATATAATTATTTACTATTTAGTAACCATCTATTGTACGAACCTTGTCTAATAATATAAATTATATATATAATATCTATTCGTTTACTTTTACAAATTAAATTTGATCATCATAATTCATAAGTTTGAAAGTTATCACGATCTGAAAAAAAAAAAATTGGTCAGAGAATAAAAGCCTAAAAAAAATAAGCTCAACTTTTTTTTTTAGTCTGACATGAAATATCAGCCAATTTTAATTAATTAATATAAATTATCTATATATATATATGAGATGTGCGTGCAAGACAGAGTGATTAGAAAAGATTAGTAAAAAATAATGGAAGGAGAGAAAAAATTATAAATATAATAAATGAGAATAGTAAAATTACTAATTGTTTTTTTATATTTATATTAAAATATAGATAATCATAAATAATTTTTTTTTGGTAGGATAATCATAAATATTTAAGTTGGAGTAGGTTAGTAATTGAATAGTTTATTTTTGCCTGAAACATAATTCATTCAAAAGTAGGGCAAAGCCAAGCACAATACAAACGAAAACAAAGTAAAAATAGTCAATCTCTCTAGCATAAATTGCATCACTAGACAAGATATCAACTAGCGAAGGTGGGGGAGGGGGGTTTACAACCCATCTAAGAGGACCATCCTCGTTTTAGACAAACTGGCAAGATAATCAACTATCAAGTTAGTAGATTTAGGAATCCAACTAAAGCTACAATCATCTAAAAAACAGGAAATATAAATAAAGTCATCTAAAAGTGACAAACCCTTCCAAACAGAACAGCAGGCAGCCCCAATGGTTGTTCTAAAAAAAGACATAAACAAACTTAAAGCAACAATAATAAGATAATAAAACGAAACGACGCCATAAAATAGCACAAAAAAATCAAGACCAAACCAGGAAACTGCTGTGGAAGCCAGAAGCCATCGTGGAATGCCCAGTCCAGATTCGCCGTCACAGAACGCCGCCATGAGAGCCCTGATCCATAACGACGTCGCCACAAAACTCTATAACCAGAGGAAGGGCCACCACCGCTGAGACAACGACGACCCAAAGTTTCACTCAAAAAAACTCTCACGATGGAGAGAGTTTTCTCTCACGAAAGAGAAGTTTTAGGACCAGCTTTATAATTGAATAGTTAATAGGGTGCAGATTGTATTAAAATAAAATTTTGTGATGCCCAAACAAAAAGCGTATTAAGTATTCTTTCTGGTTCACAATATATGCCTTAGTTTTGGAAATTTCTATGTTTCAAAATATCTGATGTTTTACAAAATCAAGAAAGCATTAATTATTTTTTTACAATTTTATCCCTACGTATTCTCTCTTAATAATAAATATCCTTTGAAAATAAGAAAGAATAAATAAAGGTAATATAATCTTTTTATCTTATATTTTTCTAAGTTCAAGATGAACTAATCATTTTCTTGGTCTATGTGCACCCACTAAATTATGTCAGATATTATAAACCGGAGGGAGTATTAATATTCTTGAGCGATTAAAGCTATTAAATTAATGTAATAGAAATAATAGAATTCCTCATGGAATCCTAAACCGGGCCTTATTTAGACACATGACTAAATGTTTTTATACAATTTCCATTTCTTACAAAAAAAAAAAAACAGAAGTTATCTATCAAATAATAAGATTAAATAAATAATTTGGTCATAAATTATTATAAATATTTCAATTTAGTCTTTAAAATATAAAACTATAACATTTAATGCTTAAAAAATACGTTTAAGATCAATTTCGTTATTTGTTAAGTAAACAATCATTACAATGTTAACAAAATTTAGAATCATATCAAATTTAATATGAAAAGGAAAAATTGACTGTGATTAAATTAATCTCAATACTTTAAGTATTAAATTAAGAAATTTATCATCTTAAGTTTTTAAGAATTAAATAGTCAATTTACGCAATTATAAATAGCTTTTAAACCCCATACAACTTTGCAACAATTTCTAGTGTTCTAAGACAATCATGGAGTTATTAGAACTAATTCCCTTCACTACTATCTCAACTAGTTTCTTCATCATCATCATCTTCTTCATAATTTCCAAATCAAAATCCAAGAACACATCAAACTCCAAAATCCCTCCGGGACCCAAAAAACTCCCTTTCATAGGCAACATCCATCAATTAGGATCTCTTCCCCATAGATCTCTATCCAAATTAGCATCCCAATATGGCCCTCTCATGCACATCAAGCTTGGTGAACTCTCTTGCATAGTGGTTTCCTCCCCAGAAATTGCAAAACAAGTCATGAAAACCCATGATTTAATCTTTGCAAATAGGCCTCCACTTCTTGCTTTTGAAGTCCTCACATATAGAAAAGGAATGATTTCTAGCCCCTATGGAGATTACTATAGGCAAATGAAAAAGATATGCGCAATGGAGCTTCTATCACCAAAGAGGGTTGAGTCTTTTAGATCCATCAGAGAGGATGAATTGTTAAATTTTGTGAAAGAGATGGGAAAGAGTGAAGGGTTGATTGTGAATTTGAGTGAGAAAATTAGGTCATTGGCCTATGGGTTTGCTTCAAGGGTTGTTTTTGGTGGGAAATCAAAGCATCAAGCTGCTTATATTGAAATGATGAAAGATGTAATAAAGGTAGCTTCTGGGTTCTCTCTGGCTGATTTGTTTCCTTCCATTGGTATTCTTCAAGATCTCACTGGGTTTAGGGCTAAGCTTGAGAAGCTTCATAGGGCAATAGATAGGATACTTGAGGATATTGTGAGAGATCACAAAGAAAAGAGATTGATGGATAGAGAGGGAGCTTGTGAAGAAGAAGATTTTGTTGATGTTCTACTGAGGCTTCAGAGGCAACCTGACCTTGAACTTCAACATCCATTGACTGATAGTATGATCAAAGCCACCATTTTGGTAAGTATATCATCCATTGGAAACACATATTTAGAAACGTTTTGGACAAAATAATTTGGATGAAAAAACTTATCCACTTAAAAAAAAAGTTATTTCATGTATAATATAAACGAAAAATTTCTTTCCTTGTTTAAAAAGCTTTTTCTCTTTTTCTATGATCGACAACATGTGTCTGTTCGATGCATGAAGTTGTAAGGAAAGGGAAATTTAATTAAAAAAGGTAAAAAGGTCTTATATTTATTATGGATAGAATAAGTTCTTTAGAAATATCTTGAAAGGAATATATAACTTTTCTCATACATGTTGTTTTGGTTAAATAGTCTATTTAGATGAATAATAAATATTCTCTATATTTTCCACACAAAAAAAAAGTCTCTATATTTGACTATATATGCATATATATATATATATATATAATTTGTTTTAACAAAATTTCACCATGCATGTACTTCCATGCTTTCAAAATAAATAATTGATAGGGTTTAAAATGTCATATCAACTAAAACTATACTTAATAATTATGATTGTTAAGAAGTGGCTTTTTTTCATTTGTCTTTTCTTGTTGACAAATGATAGAAAAAAGACCGGTTGCAAAAACGACTGTCCTTATTATAACTATTTAATCAGATTGTTTGTAATACCCGGAAGTAGTAAGGGACTGAATTGCAACTTTTAGAAGTTGTAATTATAATAGAAGTAATTAAATTTGTGAGTAAAACATGATGAGATGGATTAAAATGAGATAAATAAGAGTTTTGTGAAGAGATACAAGTGAGAAGGAGCATTATAATATAAATTAGAAAGTTTGAGGGTAAAATATGTAGTTTTAACAATTGTTATTAAATATAATATATATATAGATTAAGAGAGGGAGGAAGCCGAGAGAGAGAGAGAGAAATCAGAAAGAAAAAAAAAGAAGAGGAAAAAGAAAAAGGAGAGAGAAAGAAGAAAGGAGGAAGAAGAAGAGGAGCAGAGGAAGAAGGGACGATTTCTCCACATCCAACGATCCGTTTTCAACGTTCTACCCCTCGAATCGAAGCTGAGAAAGAGGCGAAGCTAACCCTGGTTCGAGCTTGCAATTCCAACGGTTGGATTGAGAGATATTTGAGATCGAAAATCAGCGTCAGAGTTGGAAAAGAGCCGAATTTCTGGAGTTTGAGGGACTAAATCGTTCCTAGGTAGGGTTCTTCTCTTTCCCCTCACTTCAAAGCATTACTTCTCTCATTTGTTGCCTAGGGTTTTCTGAAGTTGTGAGGATTGCTTTGGTCTTGAGTTAGGGTTTATATGTGTTTGTGAAATTTAGATAAGTTGTGATGAATAAATGATGTTGATGATTGATATTTGATGAGTTTGTATATATAGATGAATTTTAGGACCAAAACGTAGCTTATCTGCCCTGTTTTTGCAATTTCGTAAAAATTACAGTTTGGTCCCTATTCTTGTTTTGTCATTTACAGTTTGGTGTCTGATTATTGTTTGTTCATTGTGGACTAGTTTGGAATGTTACATGTAAAGAATCATGTATTAAAATGTGATGTTAAACCTGAGTAAAGATTGGGTATGTTTTACTAAATGAGATATGCTAATTATGGAATGGTTTTGTGTAATTGAATAAGTATATATGTTTTAGTGTGTATGAGATGAAATTATGAATGAAAGATAAGATGGTTGAAGTAAAAGAATGATAAGTGAATTGGTATGTAAATGGAATATAGTTTGTGATATGTAAGTGTAATTGTTGATAATAGTTGGATGGATTTGTAAATAAAGAGGAATAGTTTTTAATGGAAGACTATGCTTATGTATGAGTTATAATGTTGTCTAAGAATGTATTTGATTATACTTCTTGGATGCCCAGTGAAATAAGATAATGAATATAGATTGGTGTGTGTGATATGTGTTAGCTGAATATGCAATGTTAATGTTAAGTGAGTTGTGATTAAAAGGAGGTTAAATGTTATTGAATGGATGAATATGTGATAAAGGTGGATAATATGTAATGTAGAGATTTATGAATGAAGAGAATGAGTTCATGGATGGCTATGCTATTGGTTTGTGTTTGTGAGATTGTGTGTATACCGTGTCATGATGCATTGAGGAATGAGATCCTCCCCATTATTCGCGATGAGTATTTGGGTAATGTCCTTTGGTGGATTCCATTGGATGGCCTAAGGTGGATTCCTTAGGTGACAGGCCGTTGGATTGTGCACGCCGGAGGACGCTCTGGGAGGCCTTGGTCTATATGACCACTGATTTTACGATCATGACACTTGTGCTGGTTTACCCGGATCGGGGTATCGGTAGACTCGATTGTCACCACCAGCCTTGTTGTATGAATGGTATATATATATGATGTATGATTGATAATAAGTGGAGATATTGTGTATTGGGAAATTGGTTACTTTGTTATTATTCATTGAGATATTCTACTACTGTGCTGGAATACCTACTTTGAGGTATCGGTTGACTTGACTGTCACCGCCAGCTTCCTGTTTTACAAATATTGTGATATTTGTTGATCTGGTTGGTTATTATTTGATGGAACATGCTTAATTGCGCTATATGTCTAGAACTAAGTTTGTTATGTTAATTGTTAATGTTATTGTTGTCTGTATGTTAGAACTGCATGCTGTGAACTTGTGTTTGAAGTATGTTGTTGAGTGGGGGACTGTGGTTCAAGTAGAGAGTCACAACCCTACTGAGAATCTCCCCAGATTCTCACCCTACAACATCTCAGTTTGTGAGTGCAGGTTTGTGGATCGTTCTGTTCGTGCTGAGAGCTGTGCTCGAGTATCAGAGTTAGGTAGATTTTATTTTACTTGTATTCTGAGCTGGGCCCTGCGTGGCTTTTGTAGAGGCTGAGCCTCGTGTACTTTTAGTTTTAATTTGGGCCATGTATTGTTATTTCTTGTTTAAATATAAGTTTCATCCTGTATTTGATAAGGATGTTACATTGTTATGCCTTGAGATATGTGTAAATTAATATTTTACACATATGTCGAGGTATAAAAATAAAATCCAATAGTTGCAGAGGCGTTGCTGTTCTTCTGGGAATTTGGATTTTCTATAGTACTTTAGGAGTGTAATGCTAAGAGAGATATGAATATGTTAGAGAGAGAAAGTGTCAGTGAGACCCACTTTCTCTCTCTACTTGTTCCTTCCTCTCTCTGCACTTCACCTATAGTGAACTATAGAAGATCCAAATTGCTCTCCCGATATCATTATCCTGTCTTGTTTTGTATATTTTAATTGTTGTAACTCACAAGAATAATCTTTAATATTGTATAATGAAGCCTATCAAACTACTCACCACGTTAGGCAAAAACAAATTATTGACCACTGAGTTAAAAGGAAGATTCTGAATAATCCAAAACCATTTTTAATTAAGAACTAATGCATGTGATGATGGTCAATAAATAAGCAATAAGCTAAACTGACACAAAAAGTTTCAAGTTTTCATCAAATTTGATAATAGTATACACTATATGACATGATCTCTATCTTTCAGGACACGTTCAGTGCTGGGAGTGACACTACATACACAACAATAGAGTGGGCAATGTCAGAACTAATAAGAAACCCATTGATAATGGAGAAAGCACAAACTGAGGTAAGAAAAGTGTACAACACAGTAGGGCATGTGGATGAATCAAGCATTGATGAATTGAAATACCTAAAATGTGTGATCAAAGAGACATTGAGGCTTCATCCACCTGCTGCTTTGCTACTTCCAAGAGAATGTAGTGAGACATGTGAGATCAATGGGTTTGAAATAGCTTCAAAGAGCAAAGTCATTGTGAATGCATGGGCAATAGGAAGAGACCCAAAGTATTGGATTGAAGCAGAGAGGTTTTACCCAGAAAGATTTATTGATAGCTCTGTGAGTTACAAAGGAGTAGATTTTGAGCTAATTCCATTTGGTGCAGGAAGGAGGATGTGCCCAGGAATGACTTTTGCGATTGCTGTTCTTGAATTATCACTTGCAAATTTGCTCTTTCATTTTGATTGGAAGGTGCCTCATGCAAATGATCCTCAAGAGCTTGACATGAGTGAGTCCTTTGGGTTGAATGTGCAGAGAAAGAAGGATCTGATGTTGATTCCTGTCACTAAATGCTGAATTTATTATTGAGAGTATAGGACATGTTACATAATAATACATATGTTGCTAGCTAATGTGATGTTTATGGGTAGCACTACAATAAAAGTTTGTTCTATTATATATAATACACACATTATTACCCGCCAACCATCTTGAGGAGATATTCCATGTTTGGATTTTATGGTGATAATTTAGAAAAGGAAAAATAAGTGATAACAAAAGTGATTTGGATTTATAATTTTATGTTAGTTTTCGGTAAAACTGAGTTGAGTTTGTCTTGTAATTATATGTATTTTGTTATAATTTTACTTCTGTTTTTTTATTGGTCTGATCTGATTTTATTTGTATATATGACAAATTGATTTTTTTTTCATTATGCAATAATTTATAAAAGCTTAGTAAAAAAACCTAATCTCTTTTCTTTTTTGCTTAACCTTTTAAAAGGTTAAACTTTCTATAAATTTGTTGATGTTACCAAATCTTGTATTATCTTTTTGGTCATATCTAAATGTTTTATAGAGTTTTATTATCTATTTTACCTTGATATGATAAGGGTTTGTCTCTTAGATTGTACAATGAACTAACGATAAAAAGCAACATTTTGCAATGTTTTATTAACAATATATTGCTTAAGAATTTTATGTTATAAATTCAATAAGTTGCATAATTTTCTATTAGTGATTTCAGGCTTAGTATTAGGCCTGATTGCGGGCCAAACTTGTTAAAAATTGAGTCAACTTTTTAGAGGAAATTACACCAAAAAACAGGGCCCGTGCCCTTCTTTTTTTTGAGCCAGGCTTGACATGAATATTAAGACGGTACAAGGCGAAAGATTAAAAAAAAAAAAAAAGAAATCAATCAGGTTNTCCTTCTGTTCGGGGACCTATTTGACTAACGTTAGAAAAATTTGGGGACCTATTAGACTTGTTAGAAAAATTCGGGGACCTATTTGTCAATTTCCTAAATTCGGGGACCAATCTGTCAGCGAGCCAATAATCCAGGGACTAATTTGGTAGTTTACTCAAATGTAATTTGATGGGTTATCTGTAAGTACCTCTGTAAGTGTTCTCTGAGCTTGGAGGCCTACCCTGACCTTGCACTAGGCACCATCCCCTCACCTAAATTTTTAATTTATAAAAAAAAATGTAGTTTAAATCAAGAACAAAGGATAAGTGACACATCTTTAAATTGCCAAGAAAGAGAGAGAGAGAAAGCTTCTTCTAGAATGATTTATGAATTAACTACTCTTAAAATATACTTCCCCTAATAAAACAAATCCCAAACAAATAAAAATGAAAATATTGTTTTTAAAATTTAAATTATAGAATTATTAATTTAAACAAATAAATAGTGAAGGGTTTTTAAAGTACATTCTTTAAAAAACATTATATACCTCATATATATATATATAAAATATAATATAATAACAATAATAATAACTAATGTATTCTATCTTTATATATTTCTACGATTAGATTATTAATAAGTAAATCTTTTGAAATAAATTTCTTTAATTTTTCTCTTTCTCGAATTATTAGTCCATAATTTATTTTATCGACTTTTGCGTCTTTGCTTACCTAATATTCAAATATCTTCTTTATACTTATACATGTTTGAATTACTTGAGATATGTTTCAATTTTCAATTAATTATATTCCATTCGGTTATGAATATATGTTTTTTTAAGGTTAATAAATATAGACTAAGAAAATCATTAATTCATCTGAAATAAAAAAGANAACATAATAAAATTGTCTAAAAAAGTCTCACTCAAAACATAACTGAAATAATTCTCAAAATAACACGAAAAGTGGCAAACCTGATAACTGGGGGACCAATATGGAACGAAAAATAACCGAGGGACCAATTTGGAACACTGAGCATAACAGAGGGACCAAAATAGGACTTTGGCCTTTATTATATCTTAAATTATAGTTCATTCTTCAACAAAATTTCTTTCTTATGTTTAGGTCCTTTCACTTCAGTAAAACGGATCAAAATATTACAAACTAAAAGAATTATGGGTGTTTTCTACATTTTCATCCTAGGCACTAAAGGGTTATTAGAAAAAATATAGAAAGATCGTTAGAGTAGTTATGTTAAATTAGAATCTTTCCCTTCTCATAGAATGTTTCTCAACTTTGTCCTTGATTAATTACAAATGAGATTCAAATGTTTATTATCTTTATCAAATTAGTCCTTGAGGCACAAAACACAATTCTATATCTTTGTACTTGGGGTACAACAATTGAGTTAAATATAAAAGTTTACTGGTATAATTGATCATAAAAAAAGTTTAGGTGTATAACTAACATTTATTGAATAATGTTCCAACTTTTCTTATTGTACCATGAATAATAAGTACCCTATTTTCTTTGATAATATAATATATCTTTTTATTAATTATTTGTCATCTCTTGATTATTATGACATATATATATTCCGTACGTACAGTTGTTTGCCTCTCACTGTGTTTTGACTTCTTACATATACAAAATCTACTTATTACTACTTCAAAAACAAAATAAGGGAAATGATAGAAACTGATAGAACTACTCAATTTTTTTTCTCGATTTAACACATTTTTCAATAAAAAAATATTTAAAAATAAGAGAAATTAAGAAAATAACCAAAGTGAGAGGAGAGAGAAAAGTAGAAAATACCTCGCATTGCATGAGTTATGAAAAGTTTTGTAGGACTGCCCAAAACAAAATATTCATTCGAATCTCAATAAAATTTTCCATTCAAATAATGCTGAAAACCTTGATTATCTCTTTTTTTTTTGTTACAAGATATTTTATTTCATGAAAATGACAGAAGTTAAAGGATAAGTTTCTTTAATTTGGTAAAAGATGATATCATATTTTTGTACCGTTGTACGTTCGAGGATAATTTATAAAATGACGATATATTTCAAAAAGTTGATTACTTGAATAAATTCAATGATCAACTTTCAATGTAAAAAATAGTTGTTGTAACTTGTAACCAAAAAAAAAGTTGTTAAAGAATCGTTGTTTGATTGTCCTTGAGAAGTAATTAATTTAAAACACAAATATTCAACCAAATCTTAATAATTTCTACAAGTTAATGGTTAATTAACTAAAGTATTCAAACTTTCAAATAAAGAATGCACAAGCAATATAATCATAGCGCTGATAAACAACATAATATAATAAACTTTGAAAGCAATGACCAACGTTATTATATCAAGCAGCCCTTTTCAAAGATTTCTTCCTTATATAATTGTTTATTAAAAATATGTTAATTGGCTGGTAAGTGATTCATGAGGACGTTTAAATATTGTGTGTATTATTGTTTACATCTTCCGAATCTGATAGGTTTATCATCATAGAATTTCATATATCTTTACTACTTAAAAGTGTGAGTTGGTGTCAACTTTCATTTTCAAAAATATCCTTATCTTTATTTTATATTTCAAAAATACCCTTGTTTAAAAAAAAACGATTATTGAAGAAAAATAGCCACTCATGAAAAGTTACATCCTTCAATTGTTTTATCTTCACTCATGAAAAGTTACATCCTTCAATTGATTATTGAAGAAAAATAGCTACTCATGAAAAGTTACATCCTTCAACTATTTTATATATATAACCCATGGTAAATTGGTGCCTATCACACGTCATAAATCACATGTCACAGCTTTTTAAAATGTTATCATTGTAAATGTAATTCCAATTTTTCTTGCCTTCAAAAAACAAGACGACAGTCGCCAAATAAATTAATGAGTAAACTACTAAATTGGTCCTTAGATTATTGACTCGCTGACAGATTGGTCCCTGAATTTAGGAAATTGACAAATAGGTCCCCGAATTTTTCAAACATTTGTCAAATAGGTCCTTCTGTGCATGTTATTTGAGGACCTATTTGACTAACGTTAGAAAAATTCGGGGACCTATTAGACTCGTTAGAAAAATTCAGGGACCTATTTGTTAATTTCCTAAATTTGGGGACCAATCTGTCAATGAGCCAATAATCCAGGGACCAGTTTGATAGTTTACTGATAAATTAATTATGCGAAACCCACAAGTTGCTTCCTACTATACGATGGCGTCCCTTCTCTAAACACCTTTCTTTGTCCCTTCTCTGCAACTACACAAGGTAATTAAGGTAGTTTTCCCTGTTTCTAACTTTCTATTGTATTTCCCAATATCAGAGTATCATGATAGTATATGTTATTACTACTTAATTACTTGGTCTGAGGGAATTGGAAAGTTGGTTGTCTGATTGATATATTTGTGGAAAAAATGGGGTTTGAATTTGAATTTTGGAGAAGATGATGATAGAGGGTAATTGGATTGGATGTGTTTCTGCAGAAAAGTGTAAAACTTTACTTAGTCATACTTGAGATAGTTTTTCCATCATTATAGGTGCTGAATACCCATGGTTTCATATCTTTAGGTTTTAATTGAATCCCGACAAAATTCTATGTTATTGCCAAATCATGCAAATCAGTTTGATCAATGGTTCATATTGCTTGACAGTACAAACAGCATGAGAAAAAGTATGGTAGAAGATCCACAGCCTAACAGCCATTTAAATAACATACCTCTTCTTATGCAAAATACAAAGAGAGTTATGCTTCAAGCCAAAAAAAGAAAGGTAGAATTATGTTAACTCAATTGTTTACATCAGTATTTCAAAGAACTCAATATATATTATAGTGCCTATGGATCTTCTCCCTCTTAATTATTTTTCAACGTAACTTACTAACTTCTATTGTGCTCAAAATTCAAATGTGACTGCTTGCTTCAAATAGGACAATTGTTACATAAATTATTTTCTTTTGGTTCTTATTAGTGAAGAATTGTTTAGGCCAAAAGAAATTAGTGAAGCATTGCAAAATATATATTTATAAAATTTCTATTTGATGAAAATAAATTATTAATATAAGATGTGTGTTGGAGTATGAGTATGTATTTGAATACTTTTTTTAATTTAATATTTATTTCTTAAAATGATCATCTCTTAATGAGATGTATATNTCTAGATTCATTACCTTGGGGAGACTAACCCCTTCCTTAAACCTAATATAACTTTTATTAGTATATGTATATATGTCTTTTAAATAAGATCTTTTGTTCAAATCTTATAATAAATTTAATTAGATCTCTATGGATCATAAACTGGTAAAGGCATTATATATATATATATATCTTCAATGTCATTTTATAACGATTTGGATAAGAATTAAAACACTTATAATTACATACAAATTTATAGTCACTTTCAAACTCAATGTCATATGAGGATATAGAAAAGTATTCAACTAATAAATATCATATTATAAGATAAATAACGCGTGCAAGGCACGTTATCTTTACTAATTTTATCTATTAAAGATTAAATTGATGAGATATTTATAGTAATCGATGACTAAATTATTATTTAGATTTATTATTTGATAAATAGCTTCTGTTTTTTATTTTAAAAAATAAAAAAAATGGAATTTGTATTGACAATTTTAGTCAAGTGAGTGAATATATCTAGTTTGCTAGTGTCTTGCACTTGAGATTATTTTTTTGGGAAAAAGGAAAACCAGACCTTCACAAATATTTATGGGTAAATTATACTTCGATACCTTGTGATTTGACCCTATTTCACTTTGGCACCCTGTGGTTTAAAACCTGATACTTTGGTACCCTGTGGTATTCTCCATTAACATTTTGATACCCTTTAGAGCTATTTTGTAATTTTAACCATAACAAATTTTTCAAAAATTACATATTGACCACAAAAAGTTTTCAAAAAATTACAAATAGGTCCCTAGATACATATTATCTAGGGACTAAAATGGAAACTTCAAAAAAATTTGGGGTCAATATGTAATTTTTGCAAAATTTGTTATGGTTAAAATTACAAAATAGCTCCTAAGGGTACCAAAGTGTTAATGGAGAATACCACAGGGTACCAAAGTATAATTTACCCAATATTTAATTTCATTTTTCCTTAAAAAATGCCGTATATGGCTAACTTTTATTAATATTTCGTCGTGACGTCGTCTATCATTTCATTTTAGTTCCCATGATTATTGAATTCATTTGTTATTATTATATTCTCTTTTCATTACGTAATTACCACTCTTATTTTTTCCCCACTATCAATATTTTTTTCCCACTGACAGCTGTATTAAGAAAAATAAATAAAATAGGTCAAAAACCTATCCTAATGTTTGATGGCCCAATTAAAATTACAACCAACCGAAGATATTATATAAGAATTGATAATACTGAAAGGGAAAATGGAATTAATGATTGTGAAATATGACCTTTAACAAAAACAACTTCAAGAATTAATAAAAAACGAAGAAGAATAAAGAACCTACCTTGATCCATCGTTAATCAACACGAAGGCGGGTTGAATTCTTCAAAGGTGTCAAAACCCTCTTACAAGATGGATATGAGAGTGATACAATAGGTTTTTTGAAATTAGTCTAACTTTCACTAACTCCTATATATAACTATTCCACCTTGAAGAACCACAACCCAAAAGATACTTAGCCCAAATAGTCTTGGCCATCAACAATGTTGGACTTTATGGTTTTTACACAATTTAATTTTATTTAGCCCATACTCATATAATAACATAATTAGTCCGTAAATAATAATAATGATATCAATTAATTAATTGGACTAATTATAAATATTTAATAGCCCATTATGTACAAATAAAATATAATATGTGAGTCCACTAAATAGAAAATTTCCAACAATGTTTACCTAAAGTTTTGGAAATCAGATTGGATCATCTACAGTGTCACTACAATGTAGTATAGCGAGAAAGACACAAGAAAGTGTCATTGAGACCCACATCTCTGACACTTTCTCTTTCTAATTGTGTCTTTCTCTCTCTTCACTACACTGTGGTGGCACTGTAGATGATCCAAGTCTAAAGTTTTGTATCAATCCCTAATATTTTTTTCGCAAAAGTTTTATTATTGATCTTCACTATTTAACATGGTCAAATATCTCGTTTCACACTTGAATATAATTAAATCAGCTTTATGAGTTAAATTTGATGAGTTCATTCTTTTACTAGTTTGAGTTATCGACAAACAAAGTCAAATATGGTATGAAATTAGGCTAAACAATGATCACTTATTTCATAAATGGCTAAAGTGCACTTTTGGTCCCATAACTTTGACAAAGGTCTCAATTTGATCCCATAACATTTTTTTTGCAATTTTGGTCTCATAACTTTGGCAAAGGTCTCAATTCGGTCCCATAACTTTGTTTGTTGCAATTTTGGTCCCATAACTTTTGAAAATGTCTCACCGTTGGTCCTAAGCTGATTTCCATCCATTATCTACCGTTAAATCCATTTCACCCATATTTGTCACGTCATCATTCAACTCAGTATGTTAGATCACCTTTAATGACAGAAAATGGATGGAAATCAGCTTGGGACCAACGGTGGGACATTTTCTGAAGTTATGAGACCAAAATTGCAACAAAAAAAGTTATTGGACTAAATTGAGACCTTTGCCAAAGTTATGAGACTAAAAGTGCACTTTAGCCTTCATAAATTTAGTCATATCTCTCTCATTTTAAGTCCAAATGCAACAAAATCAGAGTTACAACTTACTCTTAACAAATTATTTCTCTATCTAGTTGGGGTTGTTGTTAAATAGGGTCAAATAGTACTCTGAAAATGGGTTTGGTCAGAATATCAATATTAACATTCGAAGTACTATTTGGCCTCGTTTGTCAACGGTTCCAGCTAGATAAAGAAAGAGTTCATCAAGAATAACTTATAGCTCTGATTTCGTTGCATTCGGAATTGAAACGAGATATATACGACCAAATTCATTAAACAAGCGATCCATTTTTGGGCCGATTTCATGTTCAACTTGACCTCGTTTGCTGATGACGACAACTAGGCAAAAAAAGAACTTATCAAATTTAACTCATAGCTCTAATTCAATCGCATTTGGGTTAAAAACAAGAAAAATATGATCATATTCAATAGTTAAGGACCAATGATAAAACTTTTAGGAAACATTGAGAACCAAAACAGAACGAAAAAAAATATTATGGACTAAAATGAAACTTTGGGTAAATATTAGAGACCAAAATAGATTTTTGACCAATAAAATAAAATAACATTTAGTGTAAATGCAGGGACCAAATAGTATTAATTTAGTACAAATTCAAGGACCAAATAATAAAAAATTAATTCAAATTCAGGAACCAAATAGTATTAATTTAATACAAATTCAGGAATCAAAAAATATAAAATTAGTTCAAATATAGAGACTAAATCGTTACTAAAAATCAAATAGTTAATAATTGAAATATTTTAAAAAATAAACTGTGTATTTCAATTACTGATTAATTAATTCAATATAAATTTATACACTAAATAGTAGGTTTTCTTAGAACTAATATCCTTCACCACCATCTCATCTAGCTTTTTTGTTGTCTGTCATCATCTTCATAATTTTCAAAGAACCCAAACTCCAAAATTTAGACAAAAATAATATTTGGTTATCAAATTTAAATGGAGTCAATAACTAAAATAAATTATTTGATCTCTGAAATATTTTAATTTTTAACAAATTGATCCCTATAACATTTTGGTCCCAATATTTTGAACTAATTTTTTATTTTATGATCTCTGAATTTATACTAAACTTATATTTTTTTATTCATGAATTTATATTTTTTGATCCTTGAATTTTATAACAGTGACCAAATTTTTTGTGATTACAATATTTCAGGAACTGAGTCATATATTTTGATTATTTAGAGACTAGCTCATTGACAGGGTACAAATTCAGAAATCAAAATAGTAAGGGCCTGTTTGGGATCATAATAATCCTGATCTCATCTCATTCAATCATCATCTCATCTTAGGATTGGATGAACAGTAATGACTTGGTGTTTTTTGGAACCTTCATCTCATCTCATCTCATCCACATCATCATCTCATTCACAACATCATCTCATTTTCTCTTACAATTACTAATCTATCCCTACTTATACACCTATAATTACCTATACTTTAATACAAATATAAAAAAAGAATTAGACAAAATAGTAATTTTACATACTCTCATTTATTACACTTATAATTTTCTCTCTCCATCTATCATTTCTCATCATTTTTTTTCTCTTTTCCACTCACACACCTCTCTCTCTCACACACACTTTCTCTCTCTCTCTCTCTCTCTCTCTCTCTCTCTCTCTCTCTC